>CAMOHE010050651.1:6019-22444 GCA_946598075.1 Artocarpus hirsutus | reverse complement strand
CAGGATTCACTAAGTGTGAGGTGGCTACAAGAAAAATAGTTGGAGAAGCTATGTAGCTATATTACGTTGAGATTGCTTTGAATGCAACGAATGATCTTCATGATAATGTAAGCATCGATTGTTATTTTCTGTGACTGTATTAAGATTTGTTGAGGATTGAAATGATGATGATGACAGTTGTATATTATTAAAATCTAAGGTGCTACATTAAACTGTGGTTTATTTATTTGTTTATGTCTTTATTTTAATTTAAGAGTTTTTATTTAAGTTCCGGGCAAATTACTTTGACGATTTGTATTTATTTTCTAATCTTTATTTTATTTAATAAAAACTGTTAACCCCCACTTAGGGGCGTTACACAAGCACACTAAGTTTGAGGGGGAATGTTAAGCCATATTTTAGTACTCTTGATTAGTTTTATTATCAATGTATTGATTTGTAATTCCTTGTCCTAGTTGCTGCCTCTACACGTGTTAGGTTTGGTAGGGCTTTCCTTTATATGTGACAGTGCTATACCAGCGCCTCTTTTTGCAGCTGATGAAATGTAAATACACAATTTCTTACAGATTCTGAAATTCTCTCTGAAACTTCTTCTGCTCTCGCCTTCAAAAATCTATCTCTACATAGTGAATCTGAAGGAAAGTTAGAACCCAGGTTTGTGAAGTGTCTTTTGAAGCTACCCTCCTAGGGAACAAAACAATATAATTATGGTTAGGGATAACAGAGGGTTCCACAGTTATTTACAGGGATGTAATTTCAAATGAACATGGTATCTCTTTTTTTTTTTTTTTTTCATGGAAGAAAAGAAGTTTCTACTACTAATCATGTAAGTATTGTTGAGAATCAAATTCACATGGATATAACCATTGGTTAGAACTGTAAACACTGTCGCATGTGATAACTTTATACTGTAGTAATTTTTTTGCTGTTATTGTAATATAAGAGAGCTTTACACTGTTCTTAACTGAAAAGTTAGTTAGAACCAATTTAATGCCAAATAGGCTTTTATATGGGATAGGTGGAGGAGAATAGTTAAACCAACACATAGGTATGGTTTTCAGGGTTTATGCTTTCATGAACACCACAAACTTTGAGAAGACAACCAAAAACTTACAAGGAGGCAGTAACCTAAAAAGACTCAAGACAATGGATTGCAGCAATGAAAGAGGAAATGAAATCTTTGCACAAGAATGGCACTTGGAAGTGAATCTTCAAGCTAAAGGAAGGAGAATCTTCAAGTGAGCCAGTTAAATACAAACCAGGCTTGTTGCTAGAGGCTATATGCAGTCGAATGGAATAGATTCCAATGAAATCTTCCCTTAGTGGTCAAGTATAAAACGATTAGAGTCATGTTATCTTTGGTAGCTCAGTTTGACTTCGAGTTAGAACAAATGAATGTTAAAATAACCTTCCTACATGGAGAGCTTGAGGAGGTTATATACGTGGAAGAACCAAAAGGCTTTGAGGTTGGTATTGTTTTGGGAGATTTTAAAAATATTTTTACACGTTTTTTAAGGTAAAAATTTTAAAAACACCCTCATTTTTTAAAATAAAATTGTTTTCATCTATTTTGAAAAGGCTACCAAACGTAAGAAAAGCTATAATATTGATGCTTTTCTTTATAGTAAAGGAGAAAGAATCACAGAAGCTAAAGTATCTATTACCGTGCATGGATGATACCTTATGGATCGGTAAAGATAAAGATTGCTCAGATGAAAGAGACGCTCAAATCCGAGTTTGATGTGAAGGACTTACAATCAACCATGAAAATTTTGGGGGATCAACACAAGAAAGAACATGGAAAAGGGTTCTATGTTTATTAATCAAAAGAGCTATCTTGAGAACATAGTGGACAAGTTCTCAATGACTGGAGCCAAGCCATGTAAATAGCCTATAACAAGCCAGCACCGATTGGTAAAAAAAAGTAGTGTCATGTTAGGAGTGAAGAAAAGCAATACACTTTCAAGGAATGCTACATCAGTTAACGATATATAACGGAATAGTAGCCACAATGTACTCAGATGTCAAGGGTGCTATAAATTATGTGCAAAAATCCTGTGTTCCATGATGAGAATACATGGAAGTGTAGTATCATTTCATGAGAGAGAAGGTCACTTTGGGAATTTTCACAATTTATCAAGCTTTTCGGTACTAGACTTTGTTATGGCAATGAGAATGGTGTCGTTTTGTAATTTGTTTGTGTTTGGTTTATCATTGTTTATATATGTTATTGTAATTGGCGTCTATTAGTGCTGAGTTGTATCTACTTGTAACTGATTGAGGTGGAGTTGGTTAGAGTAAATTTTCATCTAGAAACAAAACTGGAGAGATAAGGGTGGATAACAAGGTTGGCATAAGAAAGGAAATTTCTCTCGAGGAGGATTTTTTACCACGCTTCTTTTTTTGCTGTCTTTTATTTTTATGCTTATGTTTACGACTAATTATAAATATTCCTCCCGAGCTATAGCTCTTATAACACTTTGTCCCTCGAACTTCAAAGTGTAACATCCGTTTTTCTTAAAGTATGAGCCGTTAACAAAAATAATCTTTTTTCTAGAATTTTAAGAAAAATGAAAAATTATTTTAAAATTAAAGGTCTTTTGGTAGTCTTTTCATAAAAATAAACACAAAAATTAAAACTATAGTAAAATTGTCCTTACTAATGATAAAAAACCAAAAAAAAAATTAAAATTACAATAACATATGAATCCCTCTTTTTTATATATGAAATTTTCTTTAAAATTTTATTAATTTTTTACAATGAAAAAGTATTTTAAAATTTCAAAAGTTTTAAATACAAGTGAAAACTTCAAAAATATAAGAGAAATTTTATTAAATACCATCAAAGTTTTGTTTCTCTTTGAGAGATTTGTGTTATATTTTTTGTTATATTGAATATGTTTTCGTTATATTCTTTTCTTGATTTGGGTTATATTTTTTGTTATATTGAATATATTTTCATTATATTGTTTTCTTTCTACAGATATCCATAACTTTTAAATTTAAAAATACTTTTTGGGTGTGAGAAAAGTTAATAGAATTTTAAAAAAGTTTCGGTATATTAAAAAAAAAAAAAAAAGAGATCCAAATTGTATTATGGTTTTAATTGATTTTTTTTTTTGTTTTTAATCATCACTAATATAGACTATTTTATTATAGTTTTAATATTTGTGGTTATTTTTATAAATTACATTATTAAAATGCCCCTAATTTTAAAGTTGTTTGTGAATTTTTTTAATGTTCCATCAAAAGGACCATTTTTTTAACTGTATTTCATACTTTAGGAAGAACGGATGTTACATTTTGAATTTTGGAAGGTAAAGTATTACAAGGGCTATAATCCTAGGGGAATTTTTGTAATTAATCTTTATGTTTATTCAAATGCCAAATTTTATTCAAAGGGTGCTTTCTCATTACTAACGTAAAGAAAGTTGCAAATTGAGAAAATATGACAGAAAGTAGAGGAAGATAGACAATCTAAGAGGCATTTATTATGAATTATGCATAGTATTCATTATACTAAATTTTTCTTGTGCTTAACAAACGGGCATCAAGAAAAATCAATCATTTGGTGAAGATTTCCATTGAGGAGTTATTAGTACTATGGTAGGCATTCACTTTATCCTGTTTAGCATTTTTCTCACTTTAATTTTTCATGGTACGTGCGATGTCCACGACATTTTGAGGATATAAATGATCTATTTGAAGGGGTCCCAATTCTTTTTTTTTTTTTTTATTAATACTAATTGTCATATTAGTTGTCCTTTTATTAATTTTTCATTGTGTCTACTTTTCAGTTTTGGCACTTGCAAAAAGTTCAAAGCTCTGTATATTATTGTTTTAGAAAAAGAAACAGTCGATAAGCGGACGTACGAGACATATAATCGCTATGGTTGAGATGTATGAAGTTTCTTTTCCATTATGTGTGTGTGTGAAATCATAATAGCAGATCTTCTGAATGGAAAAGCTACTTACGAAGCCAAAACCATTGGTGCTATCAAGGGACTTGACCATTGAGTATTGGTCGGAGCCATATGTTGCCAAGAAGCTCTTGATGTATGGAATCTCGTCGACGATGGCAGAAACGCCACCCTGCTTGCTCCCTTTTGACAAAGCTTCATCAAACTCTTTGACCCATTTTAGTGGCTTGAGCTCTTCCAAATTTAACTTGTTAACCCTCACTGATGGCAATGTAAGAACCCGCTTCGTATCTGATAGAAGAGTAATAAGAGGCGCAAATCCGGAAATAAGCAAAAAGCTAAGGAAATTAACTAAGCCAGCAAAAACCGAGGAGCAATGGTACTACTTGCTATAGTGAATTTTACATAAAGTATCAACATTGAAGACGTAAAAGTTACGATAGACCTGCAAACCAACACGCTACCATGAAGGCACCAAATAAAAACCTTAATAAAATTCGGTGAAAAAGCTAAAAAAAAGTGCACGATTAGGTTATAAAGACCACCTAAGAAAGAGATCAAAAAAAGAAAACAAGCTTTCTCTTGCTTAGGATGTAAATGTATAATTTGCCCCAAGACTCATTGTAATCTTCTTTCATTATTAATAAGAACCATGCTTCCTTCTTAGGAAAGTAAATTTGTAAGAAGCAAGGCCATTCATATCACAAGCGACAAGATCCCGGCAAAACGGTGGAATGTTAATCTTTTTGCCCTTGACTTGTTTTGATCTTTTTTTATTAATAAATTTGATTGAGATTGGCGGTAACATGGGTGCAGAAATCTAGTTGGGATGTTCATTTCAATCTTGATATTAGTTGTTTACCCTCTTTAGTTTATTAATTAAAAAAAAAGTGGCTACACAAACTTATGTTGCTACCGAAGTAGGTATTTCATGGTTTACAACTGTTTGATTACCACTCCGGTCAAATAAAAAATAAACTATAAAAAAATGCTTTAGCTCGGCTAAGAGGATTGCGTACATGTTTTTCTCACGAATTATGCAAGACTCAATTGTGGTAAATTCAAAATTACCTTTGAAAACTCTTTGAATTAAAAAAAGAAATTGTAAATTCAAACTCTTTGAAATGTGGAGGATTTTTTATTATTTTTTTAGAAACGTGGTAATATCAGGGACAAACAATATCTACCACACAGCAGCAAATTAAAACGCAAAAAATATTGATAAAAGTATAGGGCTACTAGTATTATATATTATTTCATATGAACTTGGACTACTATCTTCAAAAGCTGCTGCATATGGTTAAAGAAAGGGGGCATAAACAAGTGTTGAAAAGGCAAACGAGAGCACTGGTCCAAGCTGCTCAGATTTTGTGCCTTGAAATTCTGTGTCTATAGGACTCTCGATGACCTACACAACGAAACCAACTAATAGAAAGAAGCCACCGGTAGTTATCCAAAGATTCGCGGGAAGAGGCTTCAAGAAAAATCCACATGTTTCTGTTCTCGCCCCCTCTGACCAACATTGCAGCACCAGCGTCGGAAAAGGGTTGCGTAGAATCAACAAGTGAGGACCTACCTGATGTGATCGTTATATCGGCAACGGCAGCGTCGTAGTTCTGCATGAATCAAAGGTAATGTACACTTCGTAGAGTTAGCTTGGCTTTCAGAGAGAGAGAGAGAGCTGCACAAAATAAAGAAAGCAACTAAAAGGCTAGCTTATTTCCAATAGCGTTTGTATAGTAATTATTATTATTATTTTTTACCTCAGTTAGCCCAGCCGCAAAGATGATCTGTAACTAGCTTAATAAACAAACGTAAAAAAGCTTGAATTGTTCTCCCACCTTAAGTAGGTTTTAAAACTATCCAATCACCAATAATAATATATAGCTATATCTTTCAACATATAATAAGCTTTAGCTATAGGTAATTGGTTAAAAGTGGCAATACCATCCCCTCTTTCTACTAAATTTTTAGTTTCAGGATTTAACTTATCATAAAAAATTCTTAAAAGATAATCCCAAGAAAAACCATGGTAAGGAAACTTATTTAGCAAATTCTTCTATCTCCACCAAGCACTATAAAATGGTTTCAAGTGTGTTTGAGAAAAATTTACAATAAAATGTCGGTAAATTTCTCAAAACATTTTTTGATTTTTGATTTTTATTTTTTAAAAGAAAAATTTTCAAGCTGAATAATGGTAGATTAATCGGATTCCTAGATCATTGGGAGGGTCACACTAAACACGCTTAGAACTCTCAACTTTCTTAAGCGAGGGTTTTAGCCTTATGGTCATAGAATCGAGTCCCAACGATAAGCCTTTTTAACAGAATCTAATAAATTTTGGGATTACCCAAACTTACAAAACAAAAAGGAAAATGCTAAACTTTTCTTTAACCAGAACAAATAAAATAGTGAGTAAAAAACATCCTTTCTTTATACTTTTAATTTTTAAATATAAACACACTAGACAAGCATGGTGAGCGCAAAAGCCCAATGCGGTATCTTATAGGCCCATTTGAAAAAACAGTTAAAACTAAAAGTTTTTGTCTGTGTATTATAGCATGTAAAAGCTTTTACACTGTAGCATGTGAGAGCTTTATATTGTTCATAATTATAACTGATAGTTTAAACTACTCTTTCACACAACCTATAGTCTCACGAGTGGAGTTCGTCTTCAACCTCCAATCTACGCCTTTGCAACCTTATTTCCCACCTTATTTAAACTCACTAATTTTGCCCAAATCTGGATTTTCAAGCCATAAATACTCGCACATTTTCAAATAAACCTATGAAACCAAACTTAAAAAGGGGAAGAAAAAAAGGGCGAGTATGTAACCTAAAATGGTTGAGCTAGTGGGTTGGTTTATCGCCAACGAGAGAGGGCCTGGCTGCAGACGGAGATGAGGAAGAGGGGGAGGTAGGGAGACAGTCGACGTTTGAATACATCTTTCTTCCTGTCGAGTACGAGTCTATAATTTTTCTTTGTAAGAATGGTTTCTTTTACCTTTTTTCTTTTCGGTCAGCAAAAAATAATCGTTAACGGTGATAATCAAAGTTCTTTTTTTCCCCTTAAAAGAAAAACATTTTACAAATTAAAACTTTTGAAAAGTCATCGTGCAAATATAACTTTCTATTGAAGTCATTAAGCCAATTCACTTCTTGTAAATAATGCTCACAACACCCTGCCAGTTCATAATTATCAGGCCAAAATTGTCGACATCCTTGCTTCAATGAATGTTGAGATCATCAATTGCTCAATCGACCACGATAAATTGAAGACGCAGAAAAATCTTGCAAACTCTAGATTCCAGGACCATGCAGCCATTTTATCTGTCCTATAGTGCAACTATCGAGCAGACACCTCTTTCGCCGTCCAAATGTCGGAGCCCGAGCATGTAAAAGAGTGCATTTCTTATTCAAAGTTAACAACCAATCAGCAAATCCAGTGCGACAAAGAACCGAATTTATAAATCGTTGTCTGAAAAACTAAACTCTGATTGCCATTGATGCATAACCCAAAGGACCCTTGGAAATATTGGCTCCGAGGGGTTCTTCTTCTTCATATTTATTCCAAGGAATTCTGAGATTTGGCATGAAGTACAATCACACACATTGATATGTCGCCTGACTCAACGGACTACGCTCCATGGAGATACTTGACAGCGTCAAAGGAGTTTCTCTGTCCTTTTAGAACCTAAACGCAAGTGATATTTACTTTTAAAAATTTTTTAAGTAAATTCAATAGATGCAGCAAACCACAAAATCTAAATCAGAACCTGCGCCTCTAATTCAGCGATTCTTTGTGTAGATGCTTGTTCGATGGATGCACGGCGGTTACGTTCTTCTTCTAGCAAACCTGTCATTTGGTACCTGAGCTCAGCCATTTCTTGAGCTAGATCTTCTGCTTCTTCTTTTGCCTTCAACTTTTCTTCTCTCAGTTCTTCCTGATAATCAAGTAAAATCAAGATCCATAAGTTACAACCAATCGGGAATTCATTTTTAATTAAAACAGGAGAAAATGCCTCAAAACTCAGTAAAGACATGGATTGTTATGTACCTTAAGTTGCTTAACAAGAAGTTCATATTCTTCAGTCTGCTTTGACATATTTTTTACCTTTTTCATGACATCTCCATCTCTCCCTAGGACCATTTCAAGCTTCAAAAGCAAAGGACCCAAGACTTCCCCACAAGAGCTTCAGGAATACCGTCAAAATGTTAGTGCAGATGTTAACAGGGAATTTTATAATACACACATTCAGAAGATAAGCCTTGACATTGTGCCTCCTAAAAGTAGTTTTAACTAAATAGAAAATAGGAAAAAAAAAAAAAAAAAGAAGGATTTTCTTCCCTAATCAAAGTGTGAATAAGAAATTTCTTAACCTTAACATATTCTTAGACACATATATAGTCACATGCCTTCTAATTTTAGGTCTTTTTATCACAGATACCTCGTTACAGTACCCAAAAATTTCTCTTCTTCCTTCTAATCCCTTTTTTACATGGCTGGATGTCAAATTCCCCTCCATTTAAACACCTGACTGACGCTGCCCAGTTTGAACCCGGGATTTTAAAATGCCTCCTTTCGTTTAAAAGAAGGCTGAAATATTATTTGGCGGCAAGACATTACTTGAAGGGGACCAAGGGTGGTGATGAAATAGTAAATGTGTTAACTCCACAAAATAAGCAAGTAATGAGTACCTCGTATCTTTTGACATGGAAAGCTTGGTCACTAGTTCATTCATTAATAGTTTTATGTCGGGCTGAGATCCGTCCCTTGCCAGCAATTTCTCAAACTTTTTCCAAAATGTCCTAAATTTGGTTTCTGATGTGTCAAGCTTTTCCCTCAGTTCTTTATTTTCCGACTCTAGACATCCAACATTTTCATGAGCATCCTTAAACTGAGCCTCAAGATCTTGAATCAACTGGTTTATTCTAGCTTTTTCCCGAATAGCTTCTTCCTGGACCTTCTCAGCTTCAAAGCAACTCTGCTCCAAAGCCACAATATCAAGCTTCAAGCTCTCTATTTCACACTGAGAATCTAATGTTATAGATGAAATCGACCTCCGTAGTTTCTGTATGCACAGAGTAGAATTTTGTAACTCGATTTCTCTGTTTTCTAGTTCCTGCATCAAGAACAAGCACTCAGAGTCGGACCTCCTAAGCTCCTCCCTCAACCTTTCAACAGCCTCACGTAAATTTCCCACGTCTGCCAATTTCAGTTCAAGGCTGTGTACATGCTCTTCCAGGGCGTTAACCTCTGAGTTCCTTGCATTTAGTTGATCCTGTAGGTAATCTGTTAAGAATTTTGATGGGATAAGTTCAATACGCAAGTATCTTGAGTTTCTTAGCTAAGTTTAAGGACATATGATATGGCAGATGCAGCCTACACCTAGGTACAGAAAATATCAGTTTCAGAATGAATATATTGGCGTCCAAAGGGCCAACAGAACCCCTTAAGATTCTCACTAGATCATGCCTAGAGATGATGAGAATAGATATTCTACAAAGCACAAGCTTCACATACAAGGATATCATCCAATTTAAATGTATATTACAAAACCTGTGATCTTTTACATCCCATGACATCAATTTAATCCTATCAATCCTAAAGAAAACTAACAGAGTAAGCAAATAATATGCCGAGAAAATAGCTACCAATTTCTTGAGAGCTGTTCATGAGTTCTTTTTCTAACATTTCAATGTGTTTCTTGTCTTCTGTACGTGCTGCTGATAATGATGTCACATGTTGTTCTAATCGCTGCATCATAGAAGTTGAAAGTTAGAAATTCAAACAGCATAAAAAGAATAACAAAAGCCACAGTTTAAGATTCTATGGCACTCTACTGAACTGACGTGATGAACCCAGATATATATATATAATATATTACCCTGATTAAATCAAAGCTTTGTGATTGTGATTCTTTCAACATTTCCTTTTCTTTCCTTAGCTGCAGATGAATAAAAGGATAACAAATTAGTCCATAGCCGACATAACTATTAGGAAATATAAAAAATCTTAATTTTGACATAATGTGAGAAGGTCAGTAGCATGAGCAAAAAATTAGGCCAGGCCAGAAAGTAGCACCCAAATCAAGCATAATAGGGACTAAAAAATCATGTAGCTTTAACTATCAAATAAGGCATTTTAACAATAAGAGAGTACAAAATAGGAAAAACATTCTCTTAAGCAGTAAATTCAAACTCACAATACACCATCAATTAGAACTAAAAGGACACTTGTAGCTCACTCTTGTAGTTCTACCTGCATATATATTTCACAATGGAAATAGATACACACCTATGTATAGACATTCCAATACAACCATGTCTCATATTTATTGGAAAAAAGGAAAATCCAAGCAAACTTTTCTGCCTTATTTTAGCTAAAATAGTTAAAAGGGTAGAAAAGTAACCTCTCTACATCTTGTCCCAATTTGTAGGAGTTCCTCAACATCAAAAGTATTGCCACTCTGGCTCCTGCTGTGGCTAGACATTTGTGTAAGAAACCCCTACACAAATGCCAGGGAATGCCTGTATAACCATACCAAATTAACGAATTTCACCCAAAAAAAAAAAACTCTTAAATCATTTCCGCAAACAAAGTGAGGCTTAAGAAAGATGAATCACCGTTTTAAAATAGTAAAAGAAATCTATCAACTTAAATGGAGCTTGAGTCATGATTAACTCCATGGAGCATAACATACTATCATTGGAGAAAAACAAAACAAAACATTGAAGAAAGAAAATTTTAAGGGAAAAGGAAAGATGGGTTTGGTTCCAATTGGTGCAGCAATTAAACCCTTAACGGGAACCTTGAAAATTCCATTCGCCGAAATAGCAGTCTGCGTTACCGATAGGAAGCTTAAATTCCTTGAAGCCCCAAAAAAATACAGGCGTGAATTCTTAGAGAGAACGAGAGAGAGAATCGAGGAATTTACCAGTTTTCCAGTTTTGAATTCTGAAAGGAAATGGCTTGGTGGGGGATTGACTTTGGTTGATAGAAATTTTAATGAGCAAATTATGGATGAAATTGATGTGACTTGTTGCAGCAAGAAGTAGGAATTGGAAAAGTTTTTTGGTTGGAAATGTTTGAAAAATTGAAAACGACATGTTTTGGGGTTTGAAAATAATGATTTGTCTAGTTGTCCCTTTTTTTTTTTTTTTTTGGGACTAGTTGTCCGTCTTTTTTTTTTTATTTGGGAAAAGAAACTAATAATAATAATAATAATTAAGAAGCACTTATTTTCAAAACTGGATAAATTACATTTGTCCCGTTTGCTTCATTGTTTGAATTATGTTAGTTAAAACGTTTTTAGTTTGACAAAAAAATTTAAATTGTGTAATTTAAATAGTAATCGGAACTAATGTTGGATGTGTAATTAAAGTATTAATTTGAGCAGGGTATTCAAAATGAATTTGTATTTGGATGAGTATTGAAAAATCTAGTTTGAAATGTGAAAAATTATTTAATTAAAGAATAAATATTAATATGAAAAAAAAGTTATTTAATTAAAATAATATGAAATAATAGTGTTAAATTATAAATACAATTATATAGGAGTAAAATCACTGTTCAATTTTGATTTGAAATGTTGAAATAAAAGGCTGATTTGAACTCTAAGTTAGGTGATTTAGCTCAGTTTGAACTGTTTGTTTAGTTCAAATTAAATATTTTACAAAACACCAATTTAAAATGTGATAGTCGTTCGAGCTGAGCTGAACTAAACTGAACCAGTCAAATAAACAAGGTGATTAACATCCTTGAGTTTTACTAAAATTATAGACATCTCTTAAACCAAAACCAAAACCAATCACGCTGACAATATTGACTTTTCAAAAAAAAGTTATAAAGAGACTATCTCTATTAGTTGACCGTTATAATTGATTGTGATTTAAGCATTAATTTTGTTTACAATACCCAAAATGCCCTTGTATCTAGTCACAATGTTTTTAATCAATTATGGTGTTAGAATAGCGTTTTTGCCCTTACTTAACATTAAAAAAAAAGTGTAATTAGTTTTTACATAATTGTATCTATAAATTTCACTCTAATTATAAATAAAAAAAATCTTATTTTCCTTTTTCTTCAAAAATGTCTTTTTGATTGTAATTTATTGAACATTTTACATTGTAACATTGTAACATGTGGAAATATTCCCATCCACCAAAAGCGCATAAAACATAAAAACATATCTAATACAAAGTAGCATTATATCATCTAACTAGAATCTTAATAAATTAGTTACTATCTTCTACATGCTTTATTATTTCATAAAAAATTAAAAATTATAATAAAATTAAAAAAACAAAAAGGACACTTTTTAAAAAAAATAAAAGAAAAACATATTTAGAATTTTAAAACGTTAAAATTAATTAAAAAAACTCTCTCAATCTCTCCCTCTCTTTCTTGGGTTCTTTACAAATATGCCATAAATAAGGAGCTCGAATTAAAATTTGCAACAAGAAAAAAAAAACTATTTAAAAAATATCACACTACTACATTAGTTTATTTAGTGTATTTACCAAATCGTGATTCTCCTAAGATAAGTTAGGACAGATTTTGTTACCTTTTGTAAATTCAAATTTTACATAGTAAATTTAAAAGTTACTCTACTTATCTTAACTATGTGCAACTTGTAAACTTAAAATTTTCATGGTAAATTCGCAATTTATCATATTCATCTTAACTAAGACGGGTCTATTATGTACAACTTGTAGATTCCAAATTTACATAAAAAGTTTATAATTTGCCACACTTACTATAAATATGTATAACTTGTAAATTTAGAATTTACATGGTAAATTCGTAAGTACCACACCCATCTTAGCAAAGACATGTCCATTAAATTTATGTACAACTTGAAAATTCTATAAATTTGTAATTTACCACACTTATCTTGACTAAGACACATCTATTATGTGTAACTTGTAAATTCGTAATTTAAAAGTTAACTAAAAATATTTAACAATTAAAAACACCTACAACACTTATGTAATAATATGATCAATGCACCATTTACTAAACATAATTTACCATTAAAATGGACTTAAAATGAAATAGATAAAAAAAAAAGGATTATAAAGATATAGAATATGTTTTCATCTGTAAATGTTGACTTTACTATAAAAAAAAAAAACATATATTTAATAAGTGATAAATATATACAAGCACTATAGAGCATAAATTTGAACTTGAGATGATGAGTAAGAGGAAAGAGAAATTGAAAACACCGTAGACTAATTTGGGGTATTTTAGTCCATACAATTACTCTCTCTTTTTTTACATTGTGGCAAAAAATTGCAAGAATTGATAAGTTGTGGTATAATTCAATCCACACCAAAAATTAGTGACATCCCTCCTAATTATCTCCTCTTTCTTTTACGACATGGTTTGTTGGGTTTTTGGGATGAGTATGTTTCTGTGATTTTTTTAAGATCAAATAGTTGTGATTTGATGTTCTTAAGTCAATGGCTAAGATTAAAAAAGATATTTTTGTCATTATGTTAATTTTTATTTTTTTGCCCAATTTGCAAAATCTATTGGATTGGATTGAAGGGTATTTATAAATTGGTTTCAGATTGAAATTTACCTAATTCGATATGTACGTATTGATCCCTAATCCATGTAATTCGACATAAGAACAAGCCTAACAACTATTCTGATGATTTTGATGAGGCCACTATCATCACACGAAGACTAAATTAGCATGGCCTCGACTCCTTGGAGGCAAAGATCACTGTCAATTAAGGTGGGACTTTAATATTACGGCCATTTATTATTATTTTGCTTGTGGCTTTACATGATTGCTTTTCTTGTTCGCATTATAATATGATTTGCCTTGTATGTTGATAACATGTCATATAGAATAGCAAGTGCCGCTCATTAAAAATTGTTCATGCATGTTCTTAAAATAAAACCTTGATTTTAAAAGATTAAGTGGGAAAAGGTTTTTGAAGAGAGGACCTACGGCCTCTATCGTTAGTCCATAGATAGCACATGGTGGTTCCAACCCCTAGAAAGGGACTTTATCATATACCAAGTTGGATCTTCGAGAGGATAAAGTATTTTAGCATGATTTATGGTCGCACACCCCTAGGTGGTGATTATAAATCATGAATAAAATATTGAAACGATGATTATACACTTACGTTAATTTTATTATTAATCTCCCCTAGGATCTTTGTTAATAAAATTAATGGCCAAAGAACGATTATTAATATATGCTAGATCATACGAGTCTTGGATGGCATAAATTAATCAAGAGGGGATCTATGTTTCTAATTGAGTTTGGCAAGTCTCCCTAGGCGGCTTGTTGAATTTTAAGTTGGGAATTATCATTGTAAGGTTGTGAAATTTTTAAGGTTTTGACACATATACACATTGTATGTTTTACATGATTGTGTTATCTTACTAAATTATTATGGTATTTTTGCTTATGTTTGGTATATAATTCTTTATTGTAGATTAAAAATGTCTAAAATTGCTTTATCATTGATACTTGACAAAAACCAATTAACTTGTGAGAACTATAATGATTGGAAACGGAACCTAAATATCATGCTATTTTGTGAGAAACTGAAATTTCTACTGACAATTTCATGTCCTCCCGAGCCTATGGGTGATTCCACTAATAAGCAAATCCAAGCGTATGATCACTGGAAGTATGTTCATGATTAGGCTTGCTATTATATTATGACTAGCATGAATAATGTGCTGCAGGCTCAACATGAAGATTTCGAGACTGCAACACAGGTCTTAGATAATCATGAAGACATGTTTGGAGGCCAGGCCCCAACAAAACGGTAAGGGGCGCATCGAAAACTTCTAAACTACAAATAAAGATGGGGGACGTTTGTAAAGGAGCATATGATGTTGGTCATAGGTTACCTTGCTGAAGCTAAAACTAATGGAGCTGACATTGATGCTGAAACTCAGATGACTATGGTCTTTAAAACTCTGTCTAAGGAGTTTATTCCGTTTAGAGCTAAATTTAATTCAAGCAATAGACCGGATATGACCTTGGCTGAGTTACTGAAGCAGTTTCCAGAGTTCGAACTTCTAAGCAGGGAAACTCCTACGAGTGGCAAGGCCATCTTGGCAACTGCATCTTGTTCCAATCCTAACCTAGGGAATGGAAAGAAGCAACGGCCTAAGAATAGGAAATCTTCTATCCCTGCAAAGGGCAAAACCAAGAAGAAGAAAAAGAAGAGCCTGAAGAAGCTTAAGTGCTTTTTCTACAAGAAGGTAGGGCACATTAAGAAGAATTGCAAGGACTTCCTTTCCCGAGGAGATAGGTGTGATCTTCTGGTTGCTGAAACTTGTTTGGTTGAGCAATCCAGTGACACTTGGGTTATAGATTCCAGAGCAACCAATCATGTTTGTGTTTCTCTATAGGGGTTCAAAGAAACAAGAAGTCTGCTGCATAAAGACTTCATGCTTTAGATGGACGATGGATCCTTAGTGTTGGCTGAAGTAATAGGAGACGTCCATCTTTGTTTTGACAATTATAGGAGATTATTTTTGTGAGATTGTTTTTATGTTCCTAAAGTTAAAAGGAATTTAATTTCTATAGCTTGTTTATTTAAAGACTCTTATGTAGTTTCTTTTAATATTAAAGTGGTGATTCGTAAAAACAAATCTTTTATCTGTGATGGATAGATGTAAAATAATCTATATTTTATCAAACCTAAGATGAACTTACTATTGAACATTGAGGTTAATGATAATAACTCTAAAAGACTTAAACTTCTCACTCTAATAAGACTTATCTTTGGCATTTACGACTAGGTCATATTAACCTGAATAGGATTCAAAGATTGGTAATAGATAGACCTTTAAGTCACTTAAAAATAGAATCTATACCACAATGTAAGTCTTATTTGGAGGGTACAATGACCAAGAGACCATTTAGTTCTAAGGGTAATAGTTCCAAAAGGGCTCTAGAACTGTCACGCCCCGGAGTACGGGAGGTGACGTGGTGGTTTAATTAAATTAATTAAGTAAAGATTTGGTTTAAAATAGGGTTTTAGAATGAAATTTATAGATAAAAAGGTGATAATTTTAAAATCGTTTGAAATAAAAAGTTAAAGAAACAAATGAGTCATCATGATGATTAAACAAATAGAAATAACATTAAAATAATTAAATATGGGGTGGAACGCGTATGAGTCCCATTGGCCCACATATTGTGCACACACATATAGTACTGACAATATTATGATACAACCACAGTCCAGGACAAAAGAAAAGTTAAAGTCTTACATGCCTTGAATGGTGATTTAACCTACCAAATACTTGTACTGTTCGTAAGTCCGGTCAGCGGACTCTTCTCCAATTCTATGCTGATATCCACCTAGGGTTAAGATTTTAAGACAGATAAAATGTGCGCGAAAGGCTCAGTAGGACTATATTTGAAAATTATTCAACTTTGAAAGAAATTGCATAAATCAAATAAACATATATAAAAATAAACTGGAACAATCAACGAATAAATAATTAAATGTG
>CAMOHE010050649.1:0-39580 GCA_946598075.1 Artocarpus hirsutus | reverse complement strand
CCCCCCCCCCCCCCCCCCCAGGATGCTCCACTATACATCCAAGACATTACTCTTTAAAGGAGCTTTGTGGAATAAAGTCTCAAGAAAATATTTTCCTTCTAGAATCCTAGCAGCCAAAGAAGGAGGATTCTGAATTAAACGTCAACCTTGCTTGCCCAAGAGCGCTTGGTTGGCAAGAAAACCTGTGCATTTTGGCTTGTCAGCAACTTTTATTTAACCAGGGAACCACCTTCTTATCTTTGGTGCTACCCCACCAGAACTGGGTGACCACGGAGTGTAAATTCTCTCAAAGATTGTCCGGGCGGCAAAGCAGAGACATCATATGAGAAAGAATGGCTTGAGCTGCGGCTTTGAGAAGCACTTCCTTGCCCCCGATGAGAGTAAGACTGTAATTTGCTCCGAGCTTTCTCTTTAGTATTTTTGAAAGTGTGCTTTTATTCCCTCCAATGAGGATAAGCCCAAACCAACCCAATACTTGCACAACCTAACCTATGTTGTTGTTCCTGATTCACACATGGGCTGAAAGTTATTGTTGATTTTTGTCTATTTACCGCCTATCTTGAACCACTATAAATTCTTGTGTCTTTTTTTATTCTTTTTATTTTATTTATTTGCTCGCATGCTAGATCAATCTAAGACAAACATGTTACACATCTAACGACTCCCAAATTGGTCACTGACCTTTGTACAAATCGATTATAGAAAAAGAGAAATCACCTTATACAAAAGCATATTCAAATCTGACTTGTAGTTTGAATAATTATTTACTATTATTTTTTCTCACACAAAATGCTGTAACAAGTATCCGCTGATAAATAATTTTATATCAATTCAGTCAAAGTTCGAAGTATCCAACAGTGGTGGCAAACTCAAATAAGCATACCATTGATAGTCAAAGCATTCCAGCCCCCAACTTCTGTAAAAGTATGTTTACCAAAACTTATAGACAACTTTTTTGGCGTTTAGGTTGAGAGTACAATGAGAAATAGTTCAGTTTTCTATCTAGTGTTTAGCATTCGTAGAAATAAGAATCTTGTTAGTGTGATTGCCATGATATCTTTTTACATGATTAATAGGGTGTTTGTCAGGAGGTTAAAACCGTTGGTTTGAACTGTTTTTACTATAGCATATGAGAGTTTAAACTGTAGCAATTTTTTTATTGTTACTGTAGTATATAAGAGCTTTATACTGTTCATAACTAAGAAAGTAGTTTGAATCACAACTTGTCAGACACCCCATAAATAATTATTGACTTGCAAATTGTAATATGAGAACTTATCGAGGATATACAACGTTCATTTCCATTAATCGAAGATCAATATTGTCAGTTTAGGAAAATAGTTTAAACCATAAGTTTGGGTTTAAGAACTGTAACATGTTAGAGTTTTACACTGTAACTTTTTACTATAGCATGTGAGAGTTTTATATTGTTCATAGTTTAAATTATTGGTTTAAACTACTCTCCCAAACACATATGAATTTCTCATTTTCAAATTTTCAAGGCCTACCAAACTATCATTTGTTTTTTCCCTTTTTTTTTTTAAAAAAAAAAAGGAAAAGAAATTAGCACATGTCATAAGTTAGTACACGATTTAAGTGTAAAACGGTGTTGCAAAATAATTTTCTATGTGGGCCTACATATGTAATTAAATGTATTATTAATGCTATCTTAAGGTAAAGTTTAAATTAAAGTGATATAATTAAAAGAAAGTTAAAAGGATTTTTTGGGTACTAAAATAATGTATGAGTTATTTTTATTAATATTATATGTGTAGATACTAATCTGTAATTTTTAGATTTTACAATGGGCAAAACTAAAAATACACTAAAATAACTAAAGTTATTTATTATGGTTATGGTACCCAATTCATACGTATTATTTCATTCAGAAAAATTACAGACATTTTCTGCTTCTTTGAAAATCCTATCTTCCTTGAAGTTCCAAAGGAATACGTATTGAATTGGAAGGCGATAACCCACAACAATTCAGTAATCATGAATCAAAGTACGCTTCTACAATCTAGAATTATTTTTCTCAATGATTTGACATGATTGGTCCTGGAACAATTTGGTTCAATTCGTTGCTAACAAGTGGTATCAGAGCGGTTTCATGATAAATCATTGAGAAATATTTTCTCAATTTTTGGTTGAATGTTTTTACGTTGAAAACAATTTAGGATTGTGGTTGTTTGAATGAATCAAGTCTGCACACATGCCGACCATGCTTGTTATTCTTAATCATTGATTCATTTATGTATGCCAAGTATTTATTCGGATTCAGTAGTATGGCATTACACTGCCAACAATTAATTAAAAAAAAAAGGAAAGTCACGGTTAGTATGGATATACGATTTATTGAAATCGTTGAGTATGGATTAAGTAACCCACATGACTACCAGCGGCATTGCCGCCGGCATGGAAATCAGGCCGCGGTCCCTCAGGCAGAGCCGTGGTGTCGGAAAGGAAGAGCCGCGGTCTCTGGCCAGGAGAAGGAGTGCAAACGGCGGCTAAAAACCGCTGTTCAGCCGACGGTGTGGGTCGCGCCAAAGGGAGAGAGAGGGGGCTCTCTTTTGGGTTTTACCGGTGGCTTACTGTTCCGCCACCGGCGTTGGCTCCCTCTGGGTGTAGCCGTGTAGTCCCGCCGGTGAGAAGGCCACCGGAGGAGTCTCTTTGGCGGTTGGCAGCTTGGCCTCGATACCCAGGGGTCGTGACTCCCCTGGGCAGGAGATGTGTTATGGGCTGAAGCCCAGAATTGCATCAAATTTCATGGGCCACAGAGGCCCGTGAACAGTTATAACCTAGGGGATCAACCCCTGGGTGACCAAAGACTTATTAAAAAAAAATAATAATTCTAGATTGCAGAAGCGTACCTTAATTTATGATTATTGAATTGTTGTGGGTTATCGCCTTTCAATTCAATACGTATTTCTTTGAAACTTCAAAGAAGATGGGATTTTCAGATAAGCAGGAAATGTCTGTAATATTTCTGAATGAAATAATACGTATGAATTGGGGACCATAACCAGAATAAATAACTTTAGTTATTTTAGTGTATTTTTAGTTTTGCCCATTATAAAATCTCAAAATTACAGATTAGTATCTACACATATAATATTAATAAAAATAACCCATGCATTATTTTAATACCCAAAAAAGCCTTTTAACTTTATTTTAATTATATTACTTTAATTTAGGCTTTACCTTAAGATAGCATTAATAATACATTTAATTACATATGTAGGCCCACATAGAAAATTATTTTCAACAATCTCCCACTTGGGCCACATATGTTTCTTTGCAAAAAATGTGTTAACTTTAGTGAGCTCAACCTTTGCTATCACATATAAGGGTATTCCTGAACAATCTCGTCCATTGATCATATCAACATAGAACCAGAGCGGTCTTTGTCACAAATGTAGCGTGACTGGAACAATCAATGATTACGTATATCGATATAACCAAATGACATAGATCAAGTATGGATGTGTAGCATGAAAATTACATACAAAGTGATCTAAACATGTTTATTTTCAACTGGCCCTACCTTATACCTCAATGAGATCAAAACTGTACCAAAATCAGAGTGTAAAAGAACTGTATTCTTTATTTCTATAGAAAACATACACAAACAAACAATGTCTATATACAAGGAAAATTAGCATTCAAATACAAACTCCCACTAAAACTGTATATCATCAAATAACTGACACCTATATGAGTAGTGTGCTCGTGAAAGACCTTGAGTGGAAGCCCTTTTGTAAGCGGATCCGCTATCATAGAGTTTGTACCAATATGCTCTATAGACACCTGATCACTCTGAACTCTTTCTTTAACAACAAGAAACTTAATCTCTATATGCTTTGACTTTGAAGAGCTCCTGTTATTGTTAGAATATAAGATTGTAGATTTGTTGTCACAAAATAACTTAAGTGGTCTTTCTATACTTTTCACAATTCGCAACCCAATGACAAAGTTTCGTAGCCATATTCTATGATTAGATGCCTCGTAACAAACGGAACACTCCCATGTTTTCCTTTGAAGAAATTAGCACATGTCATAAGTAAGCACACCTACAAGTCTTAAATGTAAGTATTTTCGTTGAAGTTTCCATATTCCACATTTCTCTAAAGTCAAAGCTAACGGAATCAAAATAAAAAAATAAAAAATAAAATAAAATAAAAAACTTCTAAATGTCGTGGTAGACGATCATCAAATATCATTGTCATGGCAACCGGACATATGTTCCAAGGGGGATGGTTCAAATTGTCACTGTCACGATTATTAAATTATAATAATATTAATAATAAAAACTTGATAGATGTTAGACTCGTTAGAATCTTAGGTGAATTTGCTTTCTGGGTCTGTCCATATATAAGAAATTCATGTATACCCAAGTTCTTAGTAACATCAATTGAAGAACTCTAAAGCTCTAGAGTCCTTGAGTTTTGGTGAGATGGCATCTTTGGGAATTAAAGAAGACAAGTATCGTTCCTATTTGCATGGAGACGGTGAAAAGAACACCAGATGGAGGTTTGGAGCTCCTCCTAACTATGATGTCGTCAACAAACTCTTTGAAGAAGGCAGGACCAAGGTGTCTGTTTTTTCTTCCTGTGTGTAAACAATACTAGTCTTTGTTTCTTATAAACTAGGGATACAAGTTGCATGGTAAATCACGCCTACTGAATCCATTTATATGGTAGATATGGCCTGCAGGTTCACTTGAAGAGCAAGTGCAGAACCTTGTGAAAACATGGGAAATGGAGATGTTCCACAAGACGCGCGCTGAGGACTACAAAACCGTTGATCCAAACAAGTATACTTTTAGCTTAAATGGTAGGTAAATTTCAAAATCAATGAAAGTTGTCTATCATGTTATCAAATCCTTCTAATAATATGTATGGCTGAAAATCCAATGGCAGGAAGGAAGGCTTTGAGTTTGGAAGAGAAGCGCAAGCTTGGGGGAGGCTACAACTCTTTGTTGCAAACCTCCTTGCCCGAGAAATTCCGGTGCTACAACCCAGCAGAAGAAACAGCGGATTCATCTCACCAGGCTTTTACAACTGCTTTTCCTAGAGGGTTTTCTCTAGAAGTTCTCCATGTTTATTCTGGTCCGCCAGTGATTGTGTACAAGTTCAGGCACTGGGGTTACATGGAAGGACCTTTCAAAGGCTATGCGCCTACTGGAGAAATGGTCCAACTCTTTGGCATGGCCATATTCGAGGTATTAAACTGCCCTTCCCACTCTTGGCAATGAAAACTGTGGTACAACACTAATTCAATTGTCCAATACAGTTATGCAACAATACTAGTAGTCAATTTAATGTTACTCTTTCTTCTTATTGTTTCCAAGAATTACTCAACCAATTCAAAATAGGAGAACTTTTC
Source organism: Artocarpus hirsutus (assembly GCA_946598075.1). Lineage (NCBI taxonomy): Eukaryota > Viridiplantae > Streptophyta > Magnoliopsida > Rosales > Moraceae > Artocarpus > Artocarpus hirsutus. The sequence goes on along the minus strand of CAMOHE010050649.1, from coordinate 34,195 downwards.
AAAAGATTTGCACAACAAAAAGGACTAGAGATCTAGCTATATATTCTAGCCATTATGATACCTGCAAATGAAACTTTTTTTTTTTTTTGTCATCTGAAACCGCAGCTAGATGAACAAAAGAAAATTGTCAGGGTGGAGTTCTTTTACGACCGTGGCGAACTGCTTGGAGCTCTTATGAAGGGTGTAAAGCTGGACAATATCCTCCCTGAAGAGGCAGCTTCTAGTTGCCCCTTTATGAAGAATACAGGCTAAATTTTCGTCAGTCAAGCATATGCAATCTGCTAAAATAAAATTTCCAGCCCAAAAAAAAAAAACAAAACTACAGGTAAACAGTGGCCAACAATAAGGCATGAAAATAAATTCTCGGTGTGATTGGTTCCAAGAACTTTTGCTATAATAAAAAGGAATGACATTTTGGCTTGTATGTCTTCTAGCTGCTAGTTCATCTGACGAATGAAATATTAACTCCTAGAAAACATATAATGTACCTTATTTCATAATAGCATAATCAGAATCTTCAATATTGTTATTGGCAATCTTGTAGTGTGCAATTGTGGCAGCCAAATAGCATAGTTGAAAACTCGATTGATTAAGGTAGTTTAGAAATCAAAATAACTTTCAAACATTTGTATAGTTTCCTTTTCAGACTTTCTGGAAAATATAACAACAGCAATATCTTGTTTTGACCTTCAATCAAGGAACGGTTTAATAATTACCATCCTACAATCTGCTATTGCCAGCATCGATTCTCCCAAAGCAACAAAAAAATTAGGTTCCTTTTCACATGTGAGACATCTAATCATTGTTACTACAATAACGCTATGTTTTTGCCCTGTTACTCAGCTGTTTACTAGCTGTTCATGTATGGAAGGATCAAGGTATACTGAATTTACTGAGCCCATGGAAGGTATCCTGGATAAGGAGCAGTTCCACAATATCTGAAAAGACCGTCAATTTCAGGACAACCGTTCGGATAAGGAATTGTTCTGTGAAAAGGGTCACGTCCTAGCTTCTTGCGGTAAAGGGAACCTCGACATCCATATGGGTCTTCTTTGAACTGCGTCCGCACCAGTGCCTCACCTTTCAGGGCAGCTGCTTTTGCAGATGATATAGCTGGGGTACCAGAGTAAAAGAACCTCGACTCTGGAAAGCCTATTGCAGATCGATGCAGATGTGCAAATCTTTCCTCTTTGAAGTCATAACTTACAACCTGTTAACAAGAGTGGCACAGTTGAGTTAACAACAAATGTTTAAGCTGAATAGCCTGAAGTGGCTACATGATCGATTGAGCATCCATATTATCATCTCGCATGGATATAATCCTAAAATGGGAAGCAAAATATTCAAGGTGAAGAAGAGTAGTAGACATCATATTTAAAATTAGCTACTACCACCAGACAAAACCAAATCATCAACTAAAAAATTTAACCAAAATCACGTCATATAAAAAGAGATGTTGATGTAATCCATGAGCATCAAAACTTTTTACTCTCCAACATATTAGATTCCCCAGGTTCCAGCCCTCCCTTTATCTAGAGACATAAGGCAAAAGATAGAGAAAGGCCTTAAAAATATGCGAATGTCCATAAGGTCCAGACCAGACATGAGATGAACTAGGAGCATATATATGTTTATCATGCTGGAAATTGTCTCCCATTTAAGTTACCGTTATTCTCCCAAAAAAAACACAAAAAACACAAAAAACAAAAAACAAAAAATTGGAAATGTGTGTCTTATGCTTGTCACATGATGCTTAATTTATCTTGATCCTGTCCTCTGGGATATGATGCGATCAGCACGGCATAACTTGATCATCAAGACAGCAAAACATAAGCCACCTCTCATTGATGCATATACATGCATGCCAATTACTGTACTTCACACTACAAGTATCTAATTTTAGTAATAACTTACGAATCTTTGTTTGCTAGTTCCCTTGTCATACTTACATTTTATGCAAAACACATAACACAAGGAAACACTGACCCCATTTGAACAGAAATTCAAATTTTTTTGCGAGAGAAAAACTATGGCAAAAAGGTTTGAATTGTGATTCAAAAATGCAAAACAAGCAGGCTCTAACAGTAGATATAGTAAAGGACAAATGAGACTGGCTCGAGTAAACTGCACTTACTGTTATGTTTTGAGGATATGTTCCTGTAAGTTCTCGGAACCGGCACACACTAAAAAGAAGATTTTCAAAGCTGTCTCTTGCATGCTCTTCAGTGAGTGCTCTTGATCTAACATTTTTTCCTTTGCCTATATGAACCATCAAGACCCAAATCACATATTTATCAAATAATTAAGAAGCAGATTGTTCAAGTCTTTCGTCTATGTGAAAAGAATTCTGCATAAACAAAGAGAAGTTGAACTATCATGTTATCTTTTCCCTTGCTATGGAAACAAAAATCGCAAGACTACAGAGTACACAGAAAGGTTTAGCCAATCCAACACCAATACAATTATAAAATAAATATTAAATACATTACATAGCGTGTGACTTGAACCTATGAGATCCTTTGATCCCATAAAAAGGCTTAATATATCTTAGCTGAAAAACTATGCCTAACTACTCTAAGCCTTAACATGTCACAAACAAAGAATGTAACAGCAACCCAAAATCAATAGGCATGAACATTACTCAAATAAGGCAAGTAATTTTCATCTAAGAGCGTAAGGCAAAGAAATTCAATAATTTGACTACTTTATCAATGAACCTACATATTCACATGCTTGTATGCACATATATACAAAGAAGAGAAATCACACGCACTTACCAAACCATTCTTTTGATTCAGCAACTGCCCAATAACTCTGAGCCTCACTCCTCGGACCAGCATGTTTCCTAGTCTCTCCACCACTAAACAAAAGCAAAGCATTCTCATCTTTGGCTGTAATCTCAATTCCCTTTTGTATATGTGCCAAAAAAGTAGAAGCTTGACCAGGATTCTTCTGATAAGGCTCCAAAAACCAAGACTCCTCCTTGTCAACTTTCCCACAACTACTACTAGTGAAAATCGAATGCCCAGCAACCATAACTAAATTTTGAAGATTGCGGAACGGATAATTATCCGAATTCGTCTCAAAATTGCGATAACTATTCATCATCTTGTAATGACCATCATATAGAGATAAAACTAAGAAAGATGAGACTCCAAGGGAGAGAGATATGAGGAAACATACAAGTGGGTGTAACCTGAAATAATGATGAAGACGGTTTTTTATAGATTTGATCATTCTAATGACGCTGAAAGGTGAATTCTTTTGCTTGCGGAGTCTTTTGAATGTTCCAGATTCTAGATCAAAATCGCCTCTTGGGTAAGCATTGAAAGATTTGGGACTTCCTGACCCGAATGAATAAGTGCTCATTCTAGCACTAAATTTATCGAAAATTAAAACATGCCGAGATAAGATTTTACAGAAACTGGACAATTGGGTATCATCAAATACTTCTGATATGACATTGAATATATCTATATCTATATCTATATATATATATATGTATATATAATATCGGAGACGGCAAAAAAAAAAAACAATTTAAAAAAAAAAAGAAAATTTGGAGCTTGGTTAGAGGGGTTCAATTATTATATCGATAAGGAATTTCGGAGGGATCGGATAAAGTAGGTAAATTATATTTGCAAGTCGAATCAATCTCACCAAAATTAAAAATCTCTGATTCAGCCGTCGGCTCGGTTTGAGAAAATTAAAAATCTCTTTTTCAGCAGTCGGCTCCGTTTGAGAAGAATGCGATTAGATTTGAAGTGAAGATCCGTGATTTTACAGATTGAACAATGGATTTAGGATTTCGAAATCGGGTGCTGGGTCTGAGAGAAGTCAATGAAGAAAACAACAGAGAACAACACGTCAGCTTTCGAAGGTTTTTCCTTTGCGTCTGAAAACTGAAACTGGTCGCGGCCTTTAGCGAAAATACAAACAGTGCGATTTATTTTTGTTTTTGTTTTTGTTTTTATTTTTATTTTTTTTTATTTTTTTATTTTTTAACCCAAAAAGACATAAAAGTTATTTATCTTATTATACCTGATTTATTACCTGATTTATGCTTATTAATAAACTATATATTTTTTATCTCCTGATTTATTACCTGATTTATGCTTATTAATAAAGTATATATTTTTTATCTCCTTAAATATATATATTAACTTTAAATTTTTAATACATAAAATTATACGTTATCTTAATCAAAAATTAATTTTAACTCTTAAAATAATTAAATTATTTTTAAATAAAAAAAAGTAAATTATCCCAATAGTTTTCAACTTGTTTAAAAGACAACTCGATGGCATTGATTTTCTTGTTTTTTTAGCATAAATGGCTTTGAACTCAAAAAAAAGCAAAAAAAAAAAAAGGCAAAAAGATTGAGTATGTTTAGTTTGTAAATTTGAATAAAAAATTTAAATAAAGATTTAAATTTTTATAAAAAAAATATTATAATAAAATAATTTAAACTATGATTTAAACCACGGAATAAACAACCCTAAATTAACTAACGATCATCTATGTTCTCACTTTTATGGGTCATATGTGCCGGTCATATGATCATCGTCTAATTCAAAAAGAACAAAATATTCCTAACTAAATCAACTGCCATTTAACAAAAACTAAGAACAAAAATAAAAAATAAAAAAAAAATAAATCAATAACCTCATCTTCCCCAACTTCGGCTGGTAACCCCATCTCTGCCACTCGTCCCTTCAACCTCCCCTGCCCACTTCACGAGATGCCATGAGCTTCGACAACTAGACAATAGACATTCATACAATAACCATTCAGCCAAGACCAATTGATCATTCAATTCCACAACATACTCAAACCCAAAAAGAGTCAAAATCAAAATCAAAACCAAATAACAGAATTCGAAATGCTTAGGCAACGGCGAGCTTGAACTCACAGTATAATTGATGGATCTAATGGAGCAGCCACCCTTTTTGTGACGGCAAGCTCGAACTCACGACAAAGGGCACGATGGTGCAGTGGGTCACGAAGTGAGTTGATGGCCCGTGCTAGCTATGGGTTTTACAGAATAGAGAGAAAAAAGAAACAAGGAGAGAGGGGAACGTGAGGGATCAACTATGGTAGGGAGGCATTGAGTAGGGGTCGTGCCGAAGGAGGGAGATATAAGGCGGAAGGCATCGGAGGCAATGGCGGGGGATGACGGGGTGGGAACCATTGTCGAGGGTGGTCGGTGCCGGAGGGGGCGGGAGAAGGGGGTCTAGGCGGAAGAAGACGGTAAGGGGCTACTCGTGGGACCCATGGTCGAGGATGGTCAGTGCCAGAGGGGTAAGAGAAAGGGGTTCATGTGGTCTGGGGTGGGGGCCGAGAAAGAGACATTGAGTTAGGGGTAGGGAGAACGTGCTGGCATGAAGTGGGTCGAGTAGGGCAATGGAAGGGGTGGGTCAACATGGGTTGTTCTGCAACATTCTTCCGATGCTAGGTGGAGGTCGGAACTAGGACGAAAGTGGACGGGGATGAAATCAGATCCTTTTTCTGTTTTTAATTATAGTTTTTCAAAAGGTAAAATAAAAGCCACCTACCAAATTTAATTAAAAAAATGACTTTTTTTTTAATCAAAAACCAAGCTTTTTAGAAAGAAAACAGTTTTAGTTTTTTTTTTTTTCATCTTGTTGATGTTTCTTTTTTTGTTTTAGTTTTTTTTTTTTATCTTGTTGAGTTTTTTTCTTTTATTTTATTTTAGAAGACATAACAAGAGGTCATTTATCTAATTTTAAAATTTCTTGGTCTACTTATCAAAAAATTTTTTTTCTTAAGACCATTTATCAAAATCTCCCTTTTCAAAATCATATTAAGTGTTTTACTAAAATACGTTGGTAATTTTACGCCTGATCTTTACGGTCTAATTTTGTTATAGACTTATGTTAGTTTATTTTATTTTATTTTTTTTGCTTCGATTTTAGGGGTTCAAAGTCGTTTCAGCTAAAAAAAATTAGGACCATCAAGTTATCTTTTAAATAAATTGGAGATCGTTGGGGCAATTTACTTATGTCATGTTTGGCAATTGTGGTTCCCACCACAATCTCAGTTATGAACAGTAAAAAGTTCTCATATGCTACAGTAACAATAAAAAAAAATTGCTGCAGTAAAAAGTTTTCACATGCTACAGTAAAAGTAGTTCCCACCACTCTTCCAAACACCCACTTAAAAAAAATGTTCAAGAAGAAATAAAACCACTTTTAAGCCTGTTCTAGACATTTTTGGGTCAAAATGCTTAGTTTAAAGTGCTTTTGTTTTTTTAAAAAGTTTGAGGATTTTAGAGGGTATTTTGGGTATCTTATTGGTAAAAATTGAAGTTGACCAAAAAAATATATAAATTTGTATATTAAATCAACTATAAAGATATACATTTGATTAAATGATAATAAAAACAAAGCTTTAGTTTTTTTAATAAACCTAAAACATAAGTTATTGAAAAAATAAATAATATGTTTTATTCCATGTTTGAAAACATCGGATCAAAACTAGTTAAAATTTTTCATCAAATAATAATACTCGATCATCATTTGCAATTCAAACTATTTGTTTTTTTCTATGGAACAACTCAACTTAAAAATTTGATCAAACATCTATCTAATTTCAATCCAACACCAGCTTTAACTGAAAATAATTCCAATCAAACCCATTCCATTTAAATTTTCCCTATTCACACCGATGAGCCCCACATAAGATTGCTTTTTAACCCTTTTTTTTGGTGAAATGAACTTGCATCCCCTACATTTATTCATAGCATTACTGGCCAACTTTACAACTCGCATAAAATGTTAATTGAAACCACTTGGTACTAAAAAGTTTATATAATTAGAATTAGTGTTCTTGACATCATTCTTTTATTAATATTAAAAAGACAACCTCTTAACAAATATATTTTCATCTTTTATTTTTCTTTCTCTTTCTTCATCCTATCCCCTTCTTTTCTTTTCTCTTTTTTTTTTTCTTTTTGTATAATATTATAATTCTTCATTTTATTTTTCTTTTATTTTTATTATTATAACCTTATATGCATATTAAGATTTTTTTATATTGTATTATTTTATTTTATGTTTAAATATATCCATATGCTTATTATAAATTATTTTATTAAAAAAATATAATAAGCACAATATACATGCGCATAGCACTTTTTTTTTTTACTAGTTTTAATATTGATAAAAAAAATCCTCAGTCTGTTTTGGGAAAAAAAAAATCCCCTACACCTAATAAGGTTTTAAACACGCCCTTAATGTATGTTTTATGTATTATTTTAAGCTTTAATTAAAGAAAAAACTAAATAAACCAAGGAAAATTCGTTGTAAACAGGCCTATTGTTTTATCCTCTGCAAGTAAGGTGCCTATTTACAAGGATTGGTAAATTTTTGGCCAGTGGTAATTTTAAAGAGTATAAGTTTACTTTTTTACCCTTAACAATATTTCCTTTTCCCGTTTCAGCTAGACTATGCGCACTCTCTCTCTAACCCTCGCTCTTCTCACGCTTTCTCTCTCCCTCCCACCTTCCTTCCTTCCTTACAGTGGATCCTGTTAATGGATAGTAGCTAATATTGACAAAAAAATGGATGATAGCAAGTGGAGTTCTAAATTTCCTTCCTAAAGTGGATCCGACACTACACCTTAGTTATTTATACGACCACTGCACTTGGGCCCTTGTTTTGCCTCTGCGATTGGAAACTTCATCTGATATTTTTAAAGATGACAGGTTCGCAATAGTCGCGTAGCCGGAGCTGTTCACAGTCAGTGGCTAAGCGTCGCAAAGCTTCATTGCTGGTGATCTTGTTGGTGGCCCAGAAAGCTGCAAGACCGTCTGGTGACGAAGGAGCCGTCAAGCCCGAGCACCAACGATTAAGGGGGCTCGCAACAAAGGACGGTTGAGAGGTTGATCTGCAATCTGGCCGGAGGGACTCACACCGAAGCTACTCCAACGAGGTGGTGCTGCAGACAATCAAAAAAGGTTACCAGCGCGGCAACAAAGCTTGTGTTGTGTCGGTAAAGACAGGGAGGACAAGAGAGAGATGTGTTGCGCTAAAGAAGGGAACAAATTGAAGCTCAAATTAAAGTTGGGGGTAGTTTTGGTTTTTCGCTCAGGTTCAAAATTTTATATTTAATTGGCTTATTTATTAAAGTTTTCTAAATTTTGGCATGCTAATTTTAATTCCTCTTCTAGTTTGGCCTAAACTCCTAGTTGCCGCTAAACTAAAACCAAAATTAAAACTAAAGCTAAAACTAAATTTAGATTAAAACAAAATTAAAACAAAAAAAAGAAGACAAAAGTTCTCCTATTTGTGGAGGAGTTCTTATTGATCATTTAATCATTTAAGGTTTCAAGCCTAAGGTAGTTCCGACTATATCCCTTATTCACTACAAGAATTTTCTTTTGTCACTAAAAGTTGGCTTGCCCTTTTAGCAACGACATCGTGTCGTAGTTAAGTCTTTGCAACGACATGTCGTTGCTATTTCTCAACGTCATGAATCTAAGCAGATGACGTCGTTAACAATATTTAGTGACGACATTTTTGAAATTGTTTTTGTTAAAAGTTTTTAAATTTTAAAAATTTTTTATTTTTTGCTGAACATTTAGCAATGACATGTCATTGCTAAAGGTTTTGTGCATAAAGTTTAAGCGACCACAAATGACTACTATCATCGCTAATAGTCTTTTTTATTTTTTTAAAATGCTAAAAATATAGACTTAATTTTAATCAAATAATTAATTTTGTTTTGACTTTATTTTAATTTAATTTTATTGAAAAATATTTTTTAATTTTGCATTAAATAATAATTGAAATGTGAATAAAATGATTTAATGCAATACTAATTAATAAAAATCCTATAATTAATATTAAGTAACATAATACAAAATACCACATACATTCATAAAATAAAAGAAAACACACTGCATAGTCTAATAACATGTAAAAAATAAAATAGAATAAGTCCAATAATATACAAAATGTCTAATCACCTAAGTTTAATTTTCTTCATCTTCTTCCTCTTCTTCAACGTCATGAGGGACTATAGATGCTGGGGGTAAAGGTATGTTAACAGTGATTCTAGGGTTGGTTTTCCTCAATTGATTAACTAGCTCTACGTTGTTGCTATACAATTGTGTGAGCCAGTTTTGCACCTTCGGAGACAACTGGGAATGCCCATACTATGAACTAGAGGGATGTGGAACTGGAACTCGACTCTCTCTCCTTAGTCAAGTACCCACTCCAGGTTGGTGACCCCTACTCGTCCCCAACACATTTTCAAGTATGGCAACCTCATTAATGGTAGCGACTAAAAAGCCGAATGTAGCCTGCGTCACTTGCATTTGACCTTCCTAAACCATCTAGCCCTATAATTGGAAGTTAGGAGAAAATTATTAATTAACAAATAAAATAGTTACAAAATAAGATTTGATTAAAAGAGATGACTATAATTTACTTACATGTATGGCCTCTACAGCCTCATTCGATCAAAGACTGTAGCTAATGTGTAGTGAGGTTTATTTGTAACGTTGAATTGACATTTGAGTTCAATTATTGATATTTTGCTTATAAAAATGAGTATCCAATAAAAGTGCATAGAATATCTTTCCTTTTTGTAATGATGCTGCGAATAAGATGATTGTCCTCGATAGGTTGACCATCTTATTTCTTTTATGGTTTGCTCAATTTGTTTTCGATTGAGCCTGTAAAAAAAAGTTTACTTTCACAATGCGTTTTATTAAGTTAAATATATTTAAAAAAATTATGATGGGGGAAAAAAATCTTAAATTCGAGCAAGCCAAACCGCTTACATCATTTCTACAAGTACTTCCTACTCTTGACAGTTTTAGGCATAACGTTAGGACCATGTTTTTGTAGTTCCTATTTAGGTCATTCTTCCAATCTTGGTAGCACTTTTGAGCCTTTTGGTTGATGTAAAACCTCATCTCACCCTTGAGCTCGATCTGAAACCATTTATTTATTTTTTAAAAAAACAAGTTATTTTATATGTTCCAAAAAAAATAAGAAAATTGAATTGATAAAAAAGCTATTATCGTCATGTTGCCACGGTTCTTATTTCTATTTGTCAGTGAGACGGACCTCCAAGTGTTATTGAAAGGGGTTATACAATCCCTCATACCAATGACGCTTTCAAACCATACATCAAACTCTCCGACGCCCTTGATTGTGTCCTCTATCCAGTCAAATTGTAATAAGACACTTTCCATTTAGCACCACCACTTGGCAATGTCTCTTGTCTTGGACTCTCCCTAACCCCTACAGCTCGAGGAAACTGGTATTGTATATTTAAGGTTTAGGAATTAAAAAAATCAATAAGAACATTAAAAAAACACGTAAATATTGAAATTCGGACCTGAATAATATTGGGACAGTGGCATCGTCCCATGTCCTAATGGGGGCTTAGTTCCCTCAGCAGATTTAGTGCAAGTGGCAACTTGGACAAACATGTTGCACATTTGTGGTAAGAAATAAGATCAAGTTATGCGTTATATTTTGACACGATTGTTAACATAAGTTTCAAGTTTGTTAAATGAAACAATGTAAAAAGACTCAATCATCGTCACTAATAGTGTAAGCAGTGTGGTCAAAAAAAGCTTGTTCATCATCTTCTTCCTTAGGTTCATGCTCAAACACCTTGTCATCAACATACTCCTCAAATTTATCATCAACCTCTAATGTGTCATTGATCTTTATTGTATTCCCATTGTCAATGAAACCCATTGTGTCCCTTTGAGACTATACAAAGAGAGCATTGGCATCTTTAACAACATTGGAGGCAGCATTAGGTTAACTATAGATCAAGGTGTCCAACTCAAGTTGTTCGACCTCCAGTTGAAGTTGGAAGAGTTGTTGTCTTATAACACTTGAACTTCATTTTCAATATCATCATGTATTATCCCAAATATGTTGCTGTTCAAAGTGTTTAACAATTTAGACCATTGAATAAGTTATTGGTGTAAAAAACTTATTGTGCTTGAGATGCAAGTGTGAAAGGGTCATCTTTATACCACTGAGTGTTTACAAAAAATGCTATGCTTGTCTTATTTTTGTAAACTTATGTTCTCCTTCGCAACGGGTTGGTATTGAATTACTTGCACTTGAATAACACCACTGAACAATCATGTATGTATGAAAGTTGAATTATTTCCTCTAACTATCTATAAAATTTGGAATCTTCTAGTATGGGTACATATATACCGTTATTTTGTATCTTATATTGTACATCATAGTCAAATGCAAGAAATTTAATTCCATTTATCACACAACCCGAGTACGATGATACTGAAGTGTTTGATCCTAATGACAAAGCGAACAACTCATCGGTGGCGTCCCACGAGTTAATTTTATGAAGATCATGCATCTACAACCATTTGCACGAAAAAAATCTTAATGAATTATTATATTTAAATTATTAAAGGTAAATATGCATACTAAAATGCAATATAATAGGTTCGTTTACCTTTTTGTAGAACCACTAGAAGAACTCTTTTTCTTGGACCTTATTCAAGTTTTAACATCTAGTGGCTTTTAGTTTCCTCATGTGCTCACTACACAATTATATAATTTAAAGTGTCTAATACACATCAAGTAAAATGTGAAATATATTATAGAGAAATAGTTTAGTAGATGGAACATACTGGATGTATTTTTTAACTTCTAAATAGTTGTTTAGTATATACCACTCTACTTTGTTTTCTTGTGGCCAAGTCTAATATTGTAATTGTTACCTACCCAATTGGATGACATTGGGATTGGAATACATACATCTGTCACTTTCAAGACAGATCATGTTGTGTCCAATTTTCTTTCTAGGCGATTAAACCTTGTCTCAGCACCATTGAAATACATGGCACAAAAAAAGTTAAAGCTTTATTCACAACATATCCTTCAACAATAGAACCCTCAAGTCATGCCCAATTGTGAACAAACTACTTAAGTGTTCTAACATACCACTCCAATAGATACATCCATCTCATATGAATAAGAACCTCAAACATGGCTGTTTCTAGAACGTGCAATATTAGGTAAACCATGATACCAGAAAAGCAGGCGGGAAAATATCATAACCACTTTGCCTTTTCTAAATCTACAATGTTTAATGCTCTAGAGTACATAAATTAGAAGACATTACATAATTCATATTCGTTTCTATGATTTCTTTTTTAGAAAAAGGCAATTCCTGTTGACAATAACCATTGCATTATCACATGACAGTCATGAGATTTAAGCTCAGTTAACTCACTATGTGAGTCAATAACATTTCTTCTCTAGTTTGAGACAAACCCATCCAGAAACTTAATTGATTTAATGAAATCACAAACTTTTTTCTATCATCAAACTCCATAGTGTAGTTTGCATGTGGTTTCAGCCACTAATCACCATTGTTGTATAAATGCAACTCACGTCTTACATCCATGTCCGTTAGATCTTTTCGTACTTTGTTTATATATTTTGTCTTTCCTTTCTATGTACAATCATATACATTTTTCTCGACATGTATAACATCCAAATTGTATTGCATCGATGACCAGTATGGTAACTCCCAAAATATACTAACCTTCGACCAGTTCAACCCACTTGGATCGCGCTTTCATCAAATATCTCCAAATTTCATGTGTTTTCCTAACAACCCAACACGACCATGTCTTAATTAGTTCAAAATGTCTTCAATTAACTTCAACCATGGTGTACAATCTCTTTCAACTTTTTCGTTAAACTTTTTGCACCTTCTTATTGTATGATGATCTAGAAACTACTTTTGATGGCCAACATAACAAACTTTACTTGTCCAATGTTGTGACGGGGTTTCATCATTGCATTTGGACATGCTTCCAACCAAATAGACCACTACGAGTAGGGAAGTCATTAACAATCTATAGTAAGGTCGCCCGTAATTTGGAAAAAAAAATTAGAAGCAGCATCATGAATAACGAGTCCATTAGACCACAGTTCCTTCGATTCATCCACTAATGGTCTCAAGAAGATATCTGTATCCTTTCTAGGGGACTCTGGACTAGGAATCAAAGAGGTAACATCAAGTATGAGTTTTTCATATACAACCACGGAGGTAGGTTATAAGTAGTCAAAACCAGAGGTCACACATTGTATGGGGTACTCATATTTCCAAAGGTGTAAATTCGTTGGTAGCTAGCCCCAATTTAACATTTCAAGGTTCACTCATAAAATCTTGGTACTTTGTCTCAAAATCCTTCCAAGCCTTATCATCAATGAGATGTCGTATCACCCCTTCGTCTATTGATCAACCTCGATGGTACCAAGTTATGTCATTTGTAGTACGATGTAAAACATACAGTCGCTCTAAACGGTCCTTTAAAAGTAAGTACCATAAAACCTTATGTGGTACTTTCGTTTCCTTACTGCTTTCATCTACCCATCAACTTTCATTACATACAGGGCACGCTTCCAAATTAACATTCGCTTTCCAAAATAATGCACAATCGTACTTGCAGACATGAGTTGACTGGTGCCCTAAGCCAAGTTTCTTCAACTTTTTTTGGCCACATAATATGATAGACATGAGATTATCTATCCACAGTTTTAGCATCTAGTGAAAGGACTTGTTTGTCTAATTATTCTCCACTTTTAAAAATTTTGTTTAACTAAGAAGTTCAATGCCAAATTCTTCAAAACACTAGGATATAACTCCATCCGCAGCTCTTCAAAGAGATCCTTGTATTCTCCATGCGGCCCTTCATTATTTGTATGTATCTCTTCTAAACCATCAACATCCCTATATCCGACGAAATTTTGGTATATTGGAAACATCTCATTGGATGGTTCAAAAACTTCATTAGCAGTGCTTGTAATGGTTTCCTGCACTTCCCCATGATGAATCCACTTGGTATACAACATGTTAAACTCTTCACCAAATATGTGCGCTCTAACAGTCTTTAAGGGTTGCAATCAAAAATTCAAGCAACGTACGCAAGGACATCTTATAAGACCGCTATCATTGACATGAATTTTAGCAATCTCAATGAATACCATCAAGCCCTTCCAATATCCAGGCGATAGACGGCTCATCACATGTATCTAACTCTTGTCACTTGACATCTTTATGTACGTAATCCACTAAAAAAAACATGTACAAATAGATAATGCAAATGTATCCATAAAAACTATTATCCACCTTTACTCCTCATCCTATAGGGTAAAGGCCATATCCCATTTAGGATTGCAACTTACGCATTTATTACTCGTTCCACAATACTTATTTCTTGTAGAAATTTAGGTAGCATCTCTCCTTAGTTCTTCTAAATGTATGATCAAAGATCATGCACCTGAAGAATGAAGGACGACAATTGAAACATCTACCACAAGGCTTGAGTATAAATGAGTAACAAATATGTAAAATCACAATCTTAAACTGTTCAAATGGCACAATTCAAAAATCGATGAGCCACTCATCGATTCATTGATTCTTGAAAAGGTCTAAGGTTATTTTAAGAATTAAATGCCATATATAGTAAGCAACAAGCTAGTACGTACTATAACCTTAGTAGTACGTTTGCTACCAAATTCTTGAATATTGTTGCTGCATTTTCATGACTCTTATATAATTTCTCATTTCTAACCAATTTCTTTATCATTTTCACCTCACATTTTATTCAAATTTATATAATTATTATATTCAATACTTATTAATTTTTATTTCTTAAACATTAAACAATAATTTTTTTTAAAAAAAAATTCTTCGTTATTACATGTTAATCTAACTATTATTATTATTACTTTTTTCGTATAATAAATTTGTAATTATAAAACAATCATCTAATTAATTATTTTATTTTTATATTCAATAAGATATTATTTATAAATTATTAATTTCTAGTATCATTAATTTTAACTAAGATTATTAATTTTAATTATTAAATAATTTTTTGTTAAATAGTTAATATTATTATTGATCATTAATTACTTAATTTGATTATTAAGATTATTACTTATTATTTACTTAATCATTAATTAATGCTTCATTTTAATTATTACTTTTGCTAATTACTTATTTTTAATTGACTAAGATTTTATTAGTTGATTAATTATTACTTAATTAAAATTACTAATTTTAAGATTTTTAACTATTAAGATTATTAATTAACATTAAAACTTAATTTTTTTTTAATTCAAAAAATAACCAAATAACATAGTACACATAATTCAATATTCAATTAAACATCTTAACAAAATCATATATTACACATAATCAAAATTAACAAATAACATAACATAATATGTTATACATAATCACATATTCAATTCAAAATATTAACATAAACACATATTACACATAAACAAAATTAACAAATACTAAATCTATTACACAAAATCACATATTAATTTTATGCATAACTCATAACTCACATATTCATAAAAAAAATCATATATTACATATACCATATTTAATTAAACATATTAATATAATAATGTATCACATAATCACATAAGAAACTCAATATAATTTCTTAGTTAATTACATTTAAATTAAAATCCAAAACACAATAAAAAACATACATTTACACACCATAAAAATAATGTGAGTATAGAACAAGGATGTAGTAGCTTTTGGTAGATGACAACAACCACGGCTGATAACAAACAACGATAGTGGTGGCAGTAGGAAAAAAAAAAAAGAGAATGACAAGGAGGGAGGGAAAGAGAAAAATTTAGGATGAGGGGATAGAGGGGGCAAGGGCCGGGGAGGCATAGAGATGATCATGGAATACGGCAGCTGAGGGAAAAAAAGAGGGAGAGAGAGAGAGAGGAAAGAGGAGAAAAAGGGGGGAGGAGGAATTAGGGGAAGGGAAGGGAAGGGACGAGGGCGGTGATCGGCAATGGGTAGGGCTTGACAGTTGCAAAACTTGGAGCGGGAGTGGCAAAAAGAGAAACAATTGATTAATAATAGGGAAGAAGGCTAGTTGCAGTGTGATATATCAAGGACTTTTAGCGACGACAAGTGTCAAGACATCATCACTATAAATTTACCCAATGATGCTGTTTCAATTGAACTTATTAAAATATATAATGACATGACTTTTAGCGATGAAATTTTCCTATCTTCTAACTGCCCTTTTTAACTGCTTGCAATTTTAATGGAAAAGAAAGTTCAAGTTTTTAGTAACGACAGTGGACAATAGCTGGCAACAATTATTATCTCGTTGATCCCCAAGATTGTCATCATTAACAACTAATTAATACTAGTGCCAGTAGACATTTTCTGGGGTGAGAAATTGGTGTTTCGAGCCAGACTTTTAGCATGACAATTTCATTGCTAAAAGTCCAATTTTGATGTGACTTTCATAACACTTGCCGTCAGAATTTCTGCAAGACTTTAGCGACGACACAAAAGGACTTGTCATTTCTAAAAAGTTCATCATTAATGGGCCCATTTCTTGTAGTGAATTTTGGAGGAGTTCTTATTTATTTAATTAATTAAGATTTTAAGTCTCTACTTCAAATCACTCATTTTAATGATCAAGATGAATTATTTGCATAAGGAAAGTATGTATAGCACATTATAATACTCTCATAAACAAGGCATCTAACTTTGTTGATTGTAGACTTTAGATTTACACTTTAGAAGTTCCCACCTTGTTACCTTAAGATTTGAATTTCTCCTAATTAAATTGCTCCCGCTTTCATTTTCCATCAAAACTGAACAGAAAAAATAGCATGTGCAGTCATGTGTACTGATGTATAAATTCTATAAGGGTAAATCATAATTAAATTTTGGGTTATTAATATATATGCCCCTACACTTTAGAGGGCGACTAATAACCCTATAAAAATAGAGTTATTTTGTACTTAATTTGCACATATTTTTGTTATGTTTGAGGCATTTTAAATTAATTTTGTTTTATTTTTATTATATTATATTTTTTATTTTAGTTATTTTGATTTAATTTGTTTTTATTTAATTTAAATAAATTTTATGAGATTATATTTTATTTCATATTTCCCTCTAATTAATTTTTTTATCTTTGTTGTTGTAGGTAAATTAAGAATAAGGAAAAACATGAAAATTTGGAGCCAAGGATAAAGAAATTCAAATTCAAACTCATCCAAACATTATTGTAGGCACAAGAGTGTGAACCCGTAGTTAAGCGTGTTTTAAGCCATCAGATTGTCCTTAGATCCAAGACCAAGGTGCGTCTAGCGTCAGTTTGCAACAGCCTTCACCAATCTGAGCTTGCCATGTGTCGCGGTTGATAGCACCACTAACTCCAGCTTCCCATCTGCTGTGATGATGCCCATTTCTCTCCTATGTAACCACGCTTGGTCCTATGTCCATTCGTCACATGTCCAAAGAGCCCAACACCTAGTGAACTACCACCATATGTCAGCATGCGTTTGATGCCCTAATGTTGCTTTCTTTTAAGTATTGGCATGGATAAAAAGTGCTTAAGCCCCCAACCAGCTATGATGCCCAAGATTAGAACCCCATCTTTTGAGAGAGGGAGCTGATTCCTAAAGAGAAAAATGAAGAGAAAAAGAAAAAAATTGCTAGTTTAGAATTTTAGTTTTAGATTTAGTTTTTTTATTTTTCTTTTCAGACAATATTAAAGAGAATTTTTAAAGCTATGAAGAGGAGGGAAAAAAAAGATTGGAGAATAGGATTTTGGAGCTTATGGCACCTTTATTTTGGTGATTTCTTTTCCATTTTTCTTTTCTAATTTTTTGTATATTCTAAGAATGCTTGAATATTGGTCTTATTTATTTTTATTTTTATTTTCATTTATGACTTAAGTTTGTGTTCTATTGTTCTAATGGATCCTATGGTTTTTGGTTAATTTTTGCGCTCTTAGATTGGTATTTGATTATTGATAATTCATAATTGTCTATTCAATTATGTGCTTAATGCTCCTAGTGATTTCGTTAATTAGTAGGAGATGTTGTTGGACCTAAATGAAAGTGAAAAATGGAGTTTGGGTCTTGATCAATAATAAGGTGCTGTGTACAACTTGAAATATAAATATATCCTTAGTGTATGTGTAGTCATTGCAAATGCTTGAAACCAATAAATTTGTGTTAATTAATTCCTCATAGAAATATAGGGGTTTTAATTAATGTAGGTATTCCTACTAGTTTATCGAAAGATGGAAGTAGGTAATTTCGTGTATTTGGCTAACAATTCTATCAATTAAAGCTAATCACTTAGAGAGTACATTTAATTTAAATGAAGTTAATTGATAAAGTTAGACCCCTAAAGCTTTGTTTTTGTTATATTTTAGTTTTATTTATTTAATTTTAATTTTATTACTTTTGTTTTTTTTTTCTTTGTAATCAATTGTTCAAATAATCTTAAAGTTAATACAATTTTGATAATTAATGAAAATTAAACTCAATCCTTATAGATGATACTCTTGCTTACCATTATATTACTTGTTTATATGATACTGTGCACTTGTAATTTTATCGAACAGAGACCCTACAGTTTAGGGGGCATAAGTGAGAATAATTCATAATTCAATTGAATCCCTACGTGAGCATACTTGGTTTTTCTTCTCTCTTTTTTTCCTACTCGATTTTTGACATAAAATGAAAACAAAGGAGGGAAGGTGAGAGAAATTCAAAGTTTGTGGTAGTAAGGTGGGAAATTTAAATATTAGGGGATGAAGTGGGAGCCATAAAAATTCAGGAGTATGGATGCAAATAATTCATAAAAATTACATTTACTCTGTAATTTTATACACCATGTTAATTTTGTTGGAATTAAATATAAAAACACAACAAAAATTTTCTGAAAAATTTGTTTATCGGGAATAGATATATAATTTTAATTAAACATTGAAAGCATAGAAGAATCTGTTTCAAACCTTTTGAACAACTATCATGGTATCTTAGCTTTCTTTTGACACTACGATGTTCCAAGCCCAGCCTCCATACCAATGGAACAACGAGAAAGCGTCAAAATACAAGAATGAATTATCTTACACTTTTCTGGTTCTGTTATATACTTAACATATGAGATAGTAGAACTTTTTTTCAAAGAAATAACTCTCAGTTTTTCTCTCTAGAGACTTAGAAAAATATCACGCACGTGAAAAGATTGATATCTTCTCATTTTTAAAACTGAGCATTTTTCATTAATTAATTAATTTTTTAAAATTTAAAAACCACCTACTAAAGAGAACCACACACACCCGCAGCAGGATAAAAATAGGTATGTGGAGGAAGTGCTTTAAGCACCTCCACGTCCACCACTTTTTTTTAAAAAAAAATCTTTAAACTAGGTACATATTTGTACATGTATATATATTTATATAATATATATATATATATACACACACACATATATATTAGTTCAAAAACTAAATCCCATGTACATCTCATGTATGTGAATGTGTGTGTGTGTGTGTATATTTAATTAATTTAAATAAATCTTATATATTTATATTAAAAAATAAATCTTGTCTAGTTAAAAATGAATTAATTAATTACTTAATTTTGTGTGCATGTTGGAATAGACAAAGTGTGGTCCCATTATACATATGTCACATAAAAAATTATATTTAAATAATTTTATTATTTAAATGCAATTAATTATTTAATGCAAAACATATTTAATTAATCTTAGTAATTAAATATATTTAATTTATAAACTATTGCTCAGTTAAATATGACAACATTTATTACATTATATTATATGTCACAAAGAATATTTTTCTATATCATATTAATATCTCTAGTGTGAAATAATTAATTCAAAATTTGATAATTCTAAATTAAATATGTATAATTCATTATATGCATTAAATCCAATACATATTATATATATGGCATTGGGAACTTATGGACCTATAATTTAGGCTCCAATAAATTCGACAATTAACCAAACTCTTTAATTAATGTGCCAAATTTGTTAGTTTCTGTGTTACTCCACTAAAAACCTAAAATTACCTTCTTCAACTTATAGTAATAATTACTCAAAGAAAATTAGCAAGTAGTTCGTTGATATGATCATTACATATAAGTCAGTCCTTCACAAATAGTTCACAATAAAAGTTAGATTCAATTTCTGTTTACTTCTCTTATTATATCTTTATCCTTGAGTTCCAATAATTCTTTAATAAACAATTACTTTATAATATTATTATGAATGAGTACCCTACTGTTCAAGTTTCAAATCATCACTCATGAGAACTATTTTTCTAACTTTCATAAGGAAGAAATAGATTTCATATTTGTATAATATTATTTCCTAGCTATTTATTCAATCATATTTCCAAGATATAACGTTATGATCTGTTTTTAAACAAATCTTACCATGTAAGTCAAGAAGAAACAAAGTCATAAACAAGAGTTTAATAAATACTCAAGTTTAATACTGTCATATATATGATCATCTTAGTAATAAATTTGAATGCTCTACTTATAACAGATGATTTTAGAGATTTATAATTTATTTGGTCCAGTCTTTTATAATATCATTATACAAAGTGCCTCCAATCTAATGTCTCTGCATTAATAGCTTACATAAGACTATTTCATTCTTAATGAGATTGGATCGTACTTGTAATATTTAATTAAAAATTTTAAACTTTAATTAATTATTATAGACTATTTAGATTATTATCTATAAATTTTATCCTTAAGCATATAACACTTATATGTCAAATTTACATTCATATTAACAATCATGGAATTTTCTTGATGTTTATCAAGTATTCATAATACACATAACCAACTAAAATAATTATAAATGTCACTTTATTAATTTATTAACAATATTTACAATGTCAATGCCTATAGGGCATTAACCTTAACAATCTTCCACTTGCCCTAAAGCAAGTGAGACATGTCTCTTAGACCTAAGTCTTTCAAATGTCCCTCGAAACTCTTTGTATGTAATGTCTTCGTATTTCACGTTGCCTCGATACACTATCTCTCTTATCAAATGATATTTTTGCTCTATATGCTTTCCTTTTTCATGGCTTCAGGGTTCTTTTGAATTTGCCACTATACTATTGTTATCACAATACAATGTGAGTGTTTATCTATGTTTGGAATGACTTTCAAATCAGTCAAGAACTTAGGAAGCCAAACAACTTCTTTAGCTGCTTCACAAGTAGCTACATATTCAGCTTCTATAATCGAATCAACAATACAAGATTGTTTAATACTTCTCTAAACTATAGCTCTACCACCAAGAGTAAACACTAACGTAGACAAAGATTTACGTGTGTCTTTGCCTGATTGAAAATCAAAATTAGTGTATCCAATAGAAATCAAATCATCGCCAAAGTAAACCAACATATAGATTCTCGTTCTCCTAAGATACTTGAGAATGTGTTTAACTGTCACCTAATGATCTAGTCCTTGGTTGGATTGATACCGATTGACTATACTCATTGCATAGCATATGTCAGGCCTTGTACACAACATGGCATACATTAAACGTCCTACTATAGATGCATAGGGTACCCGTCTCATGTTTTCTTTCCCTGAGGAGGATACCACTTTTTTTAAAGGTAAAGTCCATAGCATATAGGTAAATTGCCTTTCTTGGAGTCTTGTATCAAAAATCTAATAAGTACTTTATCGATGTATAATGCCTAAGACAGCACCAGCAGTTTGTTCTTGTGATCTCTTATGAGTTGGATTCTAAGACCATAACTTGTCTCTCCCAAATCTTTCATTTGGAATTGATTGGCGAGCTATTTTTTACATTAGATAATATTCATACATCATTCCTAATGAATAGAATATTATCCATATAAATAACTAAGAAGATCACCTTCTTATCTTTGGTGTACTTGTACACAAGGTTCATCAACATTTTCATCGAAATTATAAGACTTGATCGCCTCATCAAATCTTAAGTTCTAAGATCTTAAAGCTTGCTTAAGTTCACAGATGGACCTTTACAACTGGAAAACTTTTTTCTCTTGACCTTTGACTACAAACCCTTCTAGTTGCACCATGTAGATGCTTTTCTCAAGATAGCCATTTAAAAAGGATGTCTTGACATCCATTTGTCATATTTCATAATTAAGACATGCAACAATGGATAAAAGAATTCAAATGGATTTAAAAATAGCTACACGCGAGAAAGTTTCTTCATAATCGACTCCCTCCTTTTGGGTGTAACTCTTTGCCACAAGCTTAGCTTTGAAAGTCTCAACTTTTCTATCTACTTTTCTTTTCTTCTTATAGATCCATTTGTACCCTATAGGTTTTATCCTACATGCAGATCATTAGAGTATCTAGACTCTATTTCGAGGTTTATAGCCTTCAGCCATTTCTTCTTCTCAAAATCTTCTATTGCATGATGATATGTCAATGGATTATTCTCACCATTATCAGAGATAGCAACATGTGCTTCTTTAATTTCCTTGTAGAGAGCAGGTAGTATCACAACCCTCCCACTACGTTTAGTTGGTATGACATCTTGATCTAGAGATGTGGTCTCCTCATTTTATCCTTCGACAACAGTTGTTGATTCTTGTTTGATCTGATTAGAAAGTAACTCTTCAAGTACTACTTTACTATGAGATTTATAGTTTGTTATATAATTATTCTAGCAAAAAGTTGCATTTGTCGATACAAATACCTTTTTTTTTTGCTTATAGACTATAAAATAATCCTCCACTCATCCCCTTTGGATATCCCACAAACAAGCATACTTCAGATCATAGTTCTAGCTTCCTGGTCTTTTTTTCAACACATGCGTTGGAGACCCCCATATACAGATATGTCGTATATTAGATTTACGACCATTCTATAACTCTAAGGGTGTTTTTGAAATAGACTTAGTTGGAACTATGTTCAAAAGATACACTACAGTTTGGAGCGCATTTCCCCAAAATGAAGTGGTAAAGATGAGTAGCTAAGCATAGATCTAACCATATTAAGTAACGTTTGATTTCTTCTCTTGATAACACCGTTCTGTTGTTATGTTCTAAGTGCAATGAGTTATGATAGAATCCCATGTTTTATCAAATAATCCTTGAATTTGGTGTCAAGATACTCTCCTCCTTGATCTGATCGAAGAGTCTTTACCAACTTTCCTGATTGCTTATCAACTTTTGCTTAGAATTCTTTGAACCTTCCAAAAGTCTTAAATTTTCTTTGCATTAGGTACATGTATCTATACCTTGAATAATCATCAATAATATAGCGAAGTATTCATAACTACCATGGGCTTGTACAATCAATGGACTGCAAACGTCCAAATATATTAGCTCAAGTGGTTCTTGGGCGCTTTCACCTTTTGTAGAGAAAGGACTATTAATCATTTTTCCTTCTAGAAAAGATTCATATATTGGTAGGGAACTAGATTTTAGTTCTCTTAAAGGACCATCCTTTACTATTCTATTAATACTGTTAAGGCTAGCATGACCTAACCTAAGGTGCTATAGGTATGTTTCATTATCAAAAGAAACCTTTTGCCTTGTGGGTTTTGGTTGTTCAACTATCAACATTTTGGTATTGAGTAGTGATTTTTCGTTAGACCTTAAAGTGTAAAGCCTATCTTTTAGATATGTAAAACAAATATCCAAACTATTTTTAGAAATATTAACATAATTACCATTAAAAGAGACATTAAACATTTGTTGAAACAATCTAGAAACATAAATCAAATTTCTATAAAAACTACGAATGTAACAAAAATTGTTTAACAATAAAAACTTATTTTCAAAATAAAATTTAACAATTCCTACTGCTCTTTCTGAAACAACTGCTTCTGTTCCCACTCTCATCGTTTGCTCCCCATCGACAAGCTCCCTTGAAGAGCTAAGTATCTGTAAAAAATAACAAACATAATTAGTTGCCTCTGAATGAACTATCCAAGGTGAAGTATCATCTTCAACTAAATAACCTTCTAAAATGAGTAAATCTGATTTACAGTTGTTTTTTTTTTTCTTTGAGCTTCTGAAGATACTTCCTACAGTTTCTCTTATAGGGCCCAATTGCACTACAATGGAAACATTTGCCTTTGGGCTTCTTTTTCTTTGAGCTCTTTTTGTTGTTATTGCTTTTGTTCTTCTTAGGTTTTCTTCCACTTTTAGACTTACCATTTCCTTTAGTTTGGTTCTTCCTTTTTCTGTTCTTTTTAGTAGAAGAGGAACGTTGAGCTTCAGTAACATTTGCCTCACCTTCTTTTGCTTTTTCTTTGGAGATATACTTGAAGGTTTGTAGCTCATTAAGCAACTCAGTCATAATATATTTTAGCTAATTCATGAAATAGTTGCTTTTAAACTAAAGGAACATAGGGGAGAGGGTTTTTAAAATCATCCCCACCTATGTGGCTTAATCTATCACCGCCCTATTTACTTCAGTCGTATGGAGATAGTTAACTATGTTAAGAACGTATTCTCTAACCGGGACCCTTGCTGTCATTTTGGTATTCATCATAGTCTTTACGACTTCATGACGTGCCTCTTAAGAAGGACTTCCAAACATGTCTTGCAGAGACTACATTATCTCATAAGCAGTCTCTATATTTTTGTGTTTCATCCTAAGCACGTCCGACATGCAAGCCAAAAGGAAGCAATGGCCTTGTCATTTGCCTCAATCCAATGATTATATGCTTCTTGTATATTACGAGAGGCATTGACAGTAGGCAGTGGAGGACAAACTTGTAATTTTACAAATAAGTACAATATTCATGTTACTCTTCCATTTGATAAAATTATCTCAAGTTAATTTTTTATTTGAGAGAATAGTGATGATTAGATTAGACATGGTTGTTGTAAAAAATAAATGATATAAATTAAATGGCTGCTTAAACATCTTAAATGCATGTTTTGGAATAGTAAATGTGATGCGTGACGCATATGGAAAAACACATAAAATATATTACTAATAAATAAAGTATTGCCATAAGGTAGGTCAAATTATATTAAATTGAGACATTCTCAATTAATAAATATATTCAAAATATCTCATATTTTCTATATTTATTAATAACCGTTTATTTTGGTTAAGATACAATTAACAAATTAATGGCATCATCATGAGTATGACCCACTATTTTGAATTTTAATAACTTAACTCAAAGTTGCCGCTGTAAGGTAGGTTAATTTTGAAATATATTATAAAATCCTATCTCTTGGAAGCCAACCTTATTATTGATTTAAATGAACACCCTCTGTAAGGAAGACAAAATCAAAATGTCGCAAAGTGCCACTTAAATCTCACGGTATTGTACTAATAGTAGAGACTGTAGGTTATATTATCATATTACCTTTTCTCACTCTTTATGTTAAATGGATGTGTTTTATCTTATAAAACATCCTATGTTTTATAAATTTGGTAAATAAAACTAATGTTAATTACTAGTTGTAAGTGTGTGATAATAGAATCCTATCTTATGTATATTTAAATAAATTACCAGATTTTTCAAAAATCTAAATTTATTATGAATTATCTTAGCTACCCAAAATTAAGCAATTTAAAATTAAATAACTTAGAATTAACGTGAATTTTACCAAATTTAATTACTAAAATTAAAATCACATTATTTAGTTGATTAATAAAATAACAAAATAAAATTCTATAAAATCAACCCAATTAATTTAATCTCATTAAATTAATTCCAATAACATATAAAATCATTTTATAACAACTTTATAAAATATGAAATAATATGCAAATATATGGAAGTTATGTTACAACAACTATGAATGGGCACTTTCTTAGATGATATGTTATGATGCATGAATATGTTATCACAACATCACAAAAAATTATAACATGAAAATAAATAATGGATTTTTTACCAAGTCCTTTTGGATAATAAAATTACAACCTATAAAAAATGAAAAAAATTACAAGCTTGTAATTAAACATTTTCCCCTGCTTCTTTGATGTGGTGGACTTCGTCATATGGGCTGCTGTAGAAAAAAAGTGATAAGTTACTGAGAATAACTGATGGGCCCAAGTTACACATCAAGCCTCGCTTCTCTTTGGGTTTTAGAAACCCTAGAGATCTCCTTCTTCTCTAAGACGCTGTTAACATGCTCAAAGCCAATGGCTGTCGTGCCCATCCCAATGACTGCAATGTCTAGCTCCGCTACAGGCTGAACACCACTGGCGAGAGAAGCTTAGGAGCTACAACCTCTACAACCTTGGCCAAGCTTCAACAACTTTTGGAACAGATCTGTACAAGAGAGTTCTTGTAGTGGTGACTACTTCGAGCCATCGGTCTTTACTGGTTGAGGATCTCTGGCGATTCTGCGACTATCGCAGGCATCGTTGAGCCCTGCTTGTCCGTCTACCACATGTTGCAACACTCAAAGCCGCGCTCTTATTTCCATTCACGGTCGAGCCGAAATAGCTCGAGGCCGAGCAAGGAACCTCAATCGAGCCCGCAGCACTCAAGGCCGAGCCGTCACGCTCAAGGTTGAGAGTTGCAGCGCTCAAGGCCGAGCTGTGAGGCTTGAGGCTGAGTGTTGTTGGGCTTTCCATTGGCTCACAATCGTGCTCTAGCCAAGCTCAAGGCCGAGCCGTTGGTGGCAAGGTGGCTAAGCACCAATAACGCTCCAACCTATAGATGGAGGCTTGAGGCCGGGAGCTACGGATGCTGTTGTGCTTTTGGCTGAGCAATCTGTCACGGCATGAAGTCAACCTCTAGTGCTTGCTCGTCCGCAATCCAAGAGTTGTAGTGCTCATGGCTGAGACATAAGGCTTGAGGCCAAGTGCTGCCGCTTGTGCACGGTTTAGGCCGAGCTCCAGAAGCGTTCCAAGCCGAGCGACCATGCAACAGGCTAGAGTCAAACTCCGGTTTTCTGCAAATTTCTTCTCCTTTATACCATGTATAGTGCGTTATCCTTATTTTGAACGCAAGGCACACAAAAATATATAAAAAATGATAAAAATAAATTCCAAAATGCCTACACCCCCTTATGGGTCCACATCAATTTTGATCTAATCAAAATTAAAATAAAATTAAACAATCTAAAAAACCATACAAATAATTACCAAGAGTAAAAACGTTGTAAAAATATAAAGTGTTCACAAATATGTATCTAAGGACATGATATTATCAACATAAAATCACGTTAATTAAAATTATATATGCTATAATCCACTCTGATGCCATTTGTTGGAATTAAATATGAAAACGTAGCGAAAAAATAGATCAATTGATAAACAAAAATTTTCTAAAAACTTTATATATTAGGAATAGATATATAATTTTAATTAAACATTGAAAGCATAAAGGAATATATTTCAAACATTTTGAACACCTATAAGGGGTCTTAGCTTTCTGTTGACACTATGATGTCCCAAACCAAGTCTCCACACTAATAGAACAACGAGTGGGCGTCAAAATATAAGAATAAATTATCTTACACTTTTCTGGTTTTGTTATGTACTTAACATATGAGATTGCAGAATTTTTTTTCAGAGAAAGAACTTTTAGTTTTTATCTCCATAGATTCAGAAAAATATCACGTACGTGAAAAGACTGATGCTTCTCACTTTTGAAACTGAACATTTTAATTAATTGATTGATTTTTAAAATTTAAAAATCACCGGGTGAACCATACACACCCACAGCAGGAGAAAAACAGGTATGTGGAGAAAGTGCTTTAAGCACCTCCATGTCTACCTCTTCTTTTTAAATCTTTAAACCACATACAGATTTGTACGTGTGTGTGTATATATATATATTACTCCAAAAACTAAATCCCACATACATCTCATGTA
The DNA here is from genome assembly GCA_946598075.1 of Artocarpus hirsutus. Classification (NCBI taxonomy): domain Eukaryota; kingdom Viridiplantae; phylum Streptophyta; class Magnoliopsida; order Rosales; family Moraceae; genus Artocarpus; species Artocarpus hirsutus. Next base: position 6,500 of record CAMOHE010050649.1, on the reverse strand, counting down.
CATGAATGTATATAAATATATATTTGATTAATTTGAATAAATCTTATATATTTAAATTCAAAATAAATAATATTTATTTCAAGATTAATTTTAAATTAATTAATTAACTATCTAATTTTGTGTCTATGTTGGAATAGACGAAGTGTAATCCCACCATGCAAGTGTCACACACAAAATTATATTTAAATAATTTTATTATTTAAACACAATTAATTAATTAATTAATTCAAAACATATTTAATTAATCTTATTAATAAAATATAGTTAATTAATAAACTATTACTCATTTAAATATGACAATATTTATCACATATATTATGTGCCATAGAGAAATTTTTTTACATCGCATTAATGTCTCTAGTGTAAAATAATTAATTTAAAATTCAATAATTCTAAATTAAATTATAGAGGTGACATAGGGGATTTATGGACCTATAATTCAAGCTCTAATAAATTCGACAACTTATTAAACTCTTTATTAGTTTCAGTGTCGTTTCACTAAAAACATGAAATTGTATTCTTGTAATTATAATGACAATTACTCAAAGAAAATTAGTGAGCAATCCATTGATATAATTATTACATATAAGTCAATCCTTCATAAATAATTCGTAATAAGAGTTAGGTTCAATTTTCATTTATCTCTCTTACTATATCTTTATTATTGAGTTCTAAAAATTTTCTAATAAACAATTAATTCATAATCTTATTATAAATGGGTGTTCTGCTATTCAAGTCTCGAATCATCATTCAAGAGAACCATTTTTCTAATGTTCATAAAGAAGGAATAGATTTCACATCTGTTTAATATCATTTCTAGCCATTTATTCCATCATGTTTCTAAGGTGCAACATTATAATATGTCTTTACACAAATCTTACCATGCAAGTAAAAAAAAAAACAATGTCATAAACAGTAATAAATACTCAGGATTAAGACTGCGCAAGTAAAAAAAAAACAATGTCATAAACAGTAATAAATACTCAGGATTAAGACCGTCATATATATGATTATCATAGTGATAAATTTAAATGCTCTATTTGCAATGGATGATTATTAGAGATTCATAATTTTTCTAGTTAAGTCCTCTATAATCTTATTATATAAAGTACCTCCAATCTAATATCTGTACATTAATAGCCTGGATAAGATTATTTCATTCTCAATAAGATTAGACCGCATATGTAATATTTAATTAAAGATCCTAAAATGTAATTAATTATTACAAACTATTTATATTATTATCTATAAATTTTGTCCTTAAGCATATAACACTTATATGTTAAATTTATAGTCACATTAATAATCATGAAATTTTTTTTATGTTTATCAAAATATTCATAATACACATAACCAACCAAAATAATTATAAATGTCACTTTATTTATTTATTATCAATATTTATAATGTCAATCCTTAACAAACTGTACAAAAGATAGAATAACAACACATTGCACGATTTTTGCAACATATATATATTTTTTAGGAAAAGTCCCTTTTCCTTTCAAAACAAAAGAGAAAAGTGAAACGGATATATACAATATTTTTGCTTCTTAATTCAATTTCTGTATGCACATGTTATTATAAGTTACTGCAACTATGCAGACTTTAGCCTATCAATGCCATGCGCTTTCTGCAAATCAAAGATATGCATGGATTAAATATATATGTTATAAATTATAACAATATGGACAAAAATTAAATAATTTTTGAGTCAAATGTTTGTGGACAAAACATATGTCCCAAACAAGAATGAATTTCTTCTAAAAGAGGCGCAAGTAGAAGAATCAAGGTCTGCATTTCTTCCTTAAAGGAGTCCAAAAACTGATCATCTCTTGCCATGAGAGCATTTATGAAGGCTCTGTGGTCAGGCACTAATTCAAGAGCTACCTGCAATAGCTCTTTCTATGAGTTCTAGGGACGTGAATGTACACATAGTGGGAGTAAAAAAAAAAAAAAAGTTTAGGGGCAAATAGGAATGACGTTAAAATGTACATGTGAAAGTGATCAAAAAGAAAAATAACTAATAGGGTATTTGGTAGGGTGATTAGTTTTTATTGTAGCATGTAAAAGCTTTACACTTAGCAATTTTTTAAATTATTATTATTGTTACTGTAGCATATGAGAGCTTTATACTGTTTATAACTGAGAAAGTGGTCTGGACCATCACGTGCCAAACACCCTTTAAATAAATAAATAAGCAAAAAAAATCAACCCAAGCTTACAGGTTTTTTTTTTCTTTTAAAAGTAAAATAAATTAATAGATTATAAACTAAAGTGAGACATTTTAAAAGTTTTTTATTAAATATTTGATACCGAACTAATAGAGGGATCAAAATTAAAACAAAGTAATATATAAAGGACCATAGTGAGGGTTTTTCAATGTGCTGGACTAAAAATGTATGGGACTGAAAGGGTAAACTTCAGGAAGTATTTGTAAGATCCAACCCTTTATTTTAAGAATGAAGGTGGAAATTGACCTTGAAGGCAAGACAAGATTTAGAGCTAAGAAGTACTTAATTAAGAAAACAATTAAAATTTAGTTTTAGAAGTGGCTGAACAATATCTACTGACAACGGGTCCTTAATTAAGAAGGGGGAAAAAATAGTGTTACTTTAACCGCAGTCAATGAAATCCATCCGTGCCATTTCTTCAAAGTGATGTTATGAGAATTTTCTACCATTTCATTCATACCCTGACCTGAACTTGCCGTTGAGCAGTTTTGTAATAAAGCCACCGTAAAATCCAATGATCTGAAATTGAATCATGATTTTAGTATCACAAAGATGTTGAGTCAAGGGTAAAATAATAATAACAATAATAAAACATTCACAGAAAAAAAAGGAAAATTAAGCGTATTTTAGCATGCGGCAACTTTATTTTTTTAAAAAAAGGAAAAAGCTCAAAACATAATAAAAAAATCTACGCAAAAATTTCCCATTATGTCATTTTACTTGCATTACCAAAATTTTTTAGTGAGAACCATAATTCCTTTGAGGTAAAGAGAGCTAAAAAAAAGGTAAGTTATGTAGTCCCATATCGTTTGAAAATAGTTATGAGTAATAATTCATAAGTAAATATACTATCTTTCAATGGTACGAGGGTTTTTGGATAAACCCCAAAGCAAAACTATAATTACCATGAGATGGGTCCATTTATATCATTTGTTAATCTCCACATATTGTGGCCAAAACAAGAAAAGACTGTAACAAAAAAAAATCTCACAAGCATTTCATAAGAACATCTTCGCTACTAGAAAGAAACATGACTTCCTTTCAAAAAAAGGAAAAAAAAAAAAAGAAACATGACTTTCTAAAAAATGTTTTATAATTTCTTGGCAAAATTTAACCCTTGCATTTGGTAAGAACATCTTTGCTACTACAAAGAAACATGACTTTCTAAAAAATGTTTTATAATTTGTTGGCAAAATTTAACCATATGACGCAACGGAATTGAGAAATAAGGATTTTATCGGCCTAACTTGGACAGAATATTCGAAAATCTATCGAAGAAAAGCCCATCAAGGAGGATTCCTTAAACTAGGAGAGAAAACACTCAAAATTGTATTCAATACTCAATATTCAATATTCTAGTACCGTCACAATTAGCTAAAAAGAGGGTATTTACACCCCTCTTATAAAACGATAGTAGAAAAAACAACTAAAACATACAACATAAAGAACAAATAAACCTAAGTGGATAAGCTAATATAAACGATAGTGCAAATGCAATAGAATAACTACTATAGTTATAATCTTCCTACATCAGTTCACCCCGACTATGAAAAGAACTCGACCTCGAGTTCGGTAGAAGCACATGGGAATGGACTTGTAGCAAGTAGCACAACTAGAGAAAACTGTGGAATGAAGGAAGCTATAAAGAGAATACCGTTGTTTCGGCTTGTGAGAATAGTAGACCCCAACCAAATAGCTCCGTCAAATCACATCCAAAACTCATAACGGAATCAAGGCAATGGTCCACCAAAATGCCCTAAAGTCTCAAGCGATTTGCCATTGACACCGACTTGCTATTTTGGTCTTGAAATCTCCAAAATCAATTACAAGTATGCCAACAATTTGATCAACAAAAATTAATTGCTTCACCTTCGAATCTTCAAAAACAATGCATTTAATTTTTGGCTTTTCAATCAACAACTTGACTTGTTGGTTCACTTTAAATTTCATCAACTAATCCAAGAAAAATTTCATTTCCTAAGTTTTCGATGTCAACCATACACAAAGGATCCAGAATTTTTTTTTTTTTTAACTTATATCAAGACCAATTGAATCAGCATCATTGTGAATTTTTTCCAAATTAAATGAATGCACAATCCCTTCTTGATCATTGATTTTACAATTAGCAAATTTATTGCCCATTGTATAATCTAAGGCATTTTTACCTTCTTCATAATTGAACCAATCAGACTTAAATTGCATCATATTGTAGAGGGTGGGCGGGTTTACCTTTCAGAGTGGGCCTGGGCCTCTGAAACACTTGGGACTTTACATGAGAATTTGTGTTTGGAAGCTGACTTGCACCAAGTTTGCTCGACTCAATCGCCAAAGTTTCTGGGCTCATTAATTCTGGCTATAGCGCTTGGGCAGCCTTGTTGAGCCCATTTCCATGCACACGCGAATGCTGAACGAGATCAGCAAGTTTTGCTGGAGAAGACGACTTCGAACAGGAATCGCCGCCGCCGCAGCAATGGGTTGGACGGGTGTGAACGTTGCCGGCGCAGTGGGTATGGGTGCGAACACTGTCTCCATGATGGTCCTCTTCTCCTCTTTGAGCATCAATGCCGTTGAGTTGGCTCCGGTGCCGGCCGCGCGATGACGGAGACGACAACGATGTCGAAACATTCTTCATCACATCTTCTTCGACAGCGGCGTTCATGGAACTGAGGGGAATTTTTAGGTCGTCGGAGAGAATGTCGAGCGAGAGGGGATTTTTACAAGGAGGCGGAGCAACACTGACTCGTCCTCTGTTCGCCGTTGTGGATGATGGTGTTTGTCGAGTCCTTCGCTGAGATTGTTGGTGGAGACGCCGCGATCGAGGGGGGCTGGGATCCGTGGAGGAAGATGTGAAACTCCGTGCGTGTCGCCAATAACGGCAACAATGCGTCTCATTTCAAGGAAGATTTGGTCAAATTTCTCATCAAGCTTGGTGTAGGCGGCTTGAAAGTCGTCCATGCCCATATTGTGTGGCTCTGTGATTTGTTCTTGTGTATTTGTGGATTGAGGCAGATCTTGGTGGTCACAGGTTGGCAATGAAAAACACTGAATTCTGGATTTTTTTTTTTTTTTTTTTTTGTATGGAAGAAGATGAACGGAGGTGACGGTGGTTCTGTTGGGTTCGATGGTGGTCGTCATGGTGGTGATTGTGATGGTGGCAGTGGTCATGTGGCTTACGGTGGGTTTGGTGGTGATAGTTGTGGTCAGAGGGGGTCACGGTGGTGAGTATGGTAATGGTGTGGCTAACGATGAGGTGGTGATGGTGGCGAATACGAAAGTGGAGGTAGCATGTCACCCACCATGCTCCGTCGTTGGCAATGACGATGAAGTGGTGGAGAACGGGCTGTTGGTGGGCACTCCACCATCAAACTCAAGAACTCCTGTCACGCCCCGGAGTACGGGAGGTGACGTGGTGGTTTAATTAAGTTAATTAAATAAAGATTTGGTTAAAAACAGAGTTTAAAATTCGAATTTAGAATTAAAAGTGATATTTTTTAAAACCGTTTAAATAGAAGAAATTAAAGAAATAAAATAAATCGTTATAATAATTAAGAAAATGAAATAACATTAAAAATAATTAAATATGGGGTGGAACGTGTATGGGTCCCACTGGCCACATATTGTGCACACACATATAGTACTGACAATATTATGATACAACCACAGTCCAAAATAAAAGAGAAGTTAAAATCTTACATGCCTTGAATTGTAATTTAACCTACCAAATTCTTCTACTGATCGTAAGTCCGGTCGGCGAACTCTTCTCCGATCCTATGCTGATATCCACCTAGGGTTAAGATTTTAAAACAAATGAAAATGTGAGCGAAAGGCTCAGTAGGACTACATTTAGAAATTATTTAACTTTAAAAGAAATTTCTTAAAATCTAATAAACATGTAGAAACGAACTGAAACCATCAACAAATAGATAATTAAATGAGAAATTCAATAAAATATAATCTTCCAAGAATAATTCAAATAAATCAACCAGAAAGAGTACCGTTTTTCCTTTCTTGGGCAAACCATACATAACTCACCACCGTAGTGGCCCAGCTGGGTTTCGGGACCTACCCCCAAGGTTGTTCACTACACAACCCGATCTCTGATATGGTATCATGCCCTAAAATATATATATACATATATATCTCTCTGATTCATAAAATCTCTTCTTTACCAGATATAATCATGTATATTCATTATGAAGTTTATTATAAAATCCGTCTCAATCCACTGTTTCAGAAAACAGATAATGAAAATCATTTGTTGACAAA
>CAMOHE010050647.1:4878-59977 GCA_946598075.1 Artocarpus hirsutus | reverse complement strand
GTTCTTATTTCTATCTCGAGTACCAATTGAGCTACTAGCTTAATTGGTACTCGAGAAGGAAATAAAAACCTCTTAAGGGAGGTTTGAGGTTCGAACCCGTGGGACGCGAAAGAAATCTCTGAGGGGCCAGAGGGCCCCAGAGGGGACAGTACGGATGAGTGGGCGGCACGGGATGGTCTACCAATAAGAGCCACAAGTCTGAGGGCCCCGCAAGGTGGGTCCTATGGAGGCTTGAGGGAGTACGCCCGGGCCGGATGCCACATATATATTTGAGGGCATGATGCCATATCAGAGATCGGGTCGTGTAGTGAATGACCTTGGGGGCAGGTCCCGAAACTCAGCTGGGCCACTACGGTGGTGAATTACATATGGTTTGCCCAGGGAAAGAAAATGGTATTCTTTCTGGTCGACCTATATGAATTGTTTTGGTAAGATTATACTTTTATTAAATTTTTATTTAATTATTTATTTGTTTAATTGTTCTAGCTCGCTTTCTATATATTTATCTGCTTTACGAAATTTCTTTTAAAGTTGAATAATTTCCAAATATAGTCCTACTGAGCCTTTTGCTCACATTTTTATCTGTTTTAAAATCTTAACCCTAGGTGGACATCAACTTAGGATCAAAAAAGAGTCCACTGACCAGACTTACAATCAGTAGAAGATTCGGGTAGGTTGTGCTGTAGCAAGTAAGGCATGTAAACTTTTATCGTTCTTTTTACTTGGACTATGGTTGTATTGTAATATTATCAGTACTACATGTGTGTGCACAATATGTGGGCCAGTGGGACCCATACTCGTTCCACCCCATATTTAAAGATTTTTATTGTTCTCTTTATTCGTTTAATTACTTTGATGGTTTATTCTTTTTCCCTAATTTATTTTATTCTAATCAAACGATATAAAAAAATTATCTCATTTTTATTTATAAATTAAATTCAAAACCCTATTTTCAACTAAACCTTTATTCAATTAAATTAATTAAACCACCACGTCACCTCCCGTACTTCAGGGCGTGACAGTCAAAGTGTTAGATATTTTTTATGGCCCACGTGGCTTAATTTTCATTAACTATATTTTTTTATTTAATTTAAAATAATAATTATGGTTAATAATATTAAGTGCTTAAATCCTACTGGTCAATTGAATGAGATATTTAAAAAAAAAAAAAAAAATTGTACACGTTTATGGAACGTGAAAATAAAATGAAAACCTTATTTTAGAAACTGGTCCTCTCTCTCTATCTATTATAGATTGTTTTCTCTCCAACAAGAAATGTACATCAAACGGAAGAGGTCAAGAGAGAGAAACCAAGCTTTCTCTAATTTGTTCTTCTCTACAAAGAATTTCTCTTCAAGATCAATCTCATGGATTAAGGTATGTTTTCTTGCTTATTTATTTGTCTGTAAAAATCACAAAGTTTTTAGATTCACTACTAGAAATTGTACAATATGCTATGCTTAATAAACGATGGTTTCTTAAAAACCATCGTGTTAAGCAGGAAAAACACCTAGGGAGTATGGGTAAAATACAAAAACCGTCGTGGTAGTAAATGAAAGATTCCACGACGATTTTTACAAAAAAACCGTCGTGGTAGGGGCATATTATATGACGGTTTTTATTAAAAACCATCATGAAAGATGCTTAATGAAAATTAAAAAGCCGGCCCTTACCACAATCAGCAAAATTTTAAAAGGCCTTTTCTCTCTCTTTCTTATTTGAATTAGCACTCAAATTCAACTCTTTTCTCACTAAACCCAGTTCTACCTCTCTCTTTAATCCTTAAATCCTCTCTCTCTCTACAACTACTATCACCATTATCATCTTTGCCTCGAACCAACATGTTGCCATTAGCCTCGAGAACTCCACAACATACGAGCTCGACATCATCCCTCGTTTGTGAAGGTTCTTCTCTTCAAGTGTCTTCTCTTTGAGCTTATTGCCTCCACGACCTCGTCGTTTTGTAACATTTCATTTCTTTTTTTATTGCTTAGTTTTTTAAAAAAGTAGTTATATAGTTTTAGTTTGTGTAAATTAATTAGTTTTAGATGTTTAGTTCAAATTTCAGTTTAACTTTAATTACTTTCTATGCATATGTGTATGTGTTTGTATATGTGATGCCCACTGCATGTTTGATGAACTCTCCAAGTGTTCTTCGCTTTGAGTTCATTGCCTCCATGACCCACCATTGCCGGTCTCCGACCGCCGTTTGATAACTTTCCATTTCTTTTTTTGTTGTTTATTTTTTTAATTTTTAGTTATATATATTCTTTTAGTTTTAATTATTTTATGGTTTGTGTGAACTAATTTGTTTTAGTTGCGTGTTCTAATTTTAGTTTTAGTTTTAGTTTTAGTTTTAATTACTTTTTATGTATTTGTATATGTGATGCCCACTACACATTTGATGGAAATCCTCTATGACCATCATAGCAATTATTTATATTTTTTGTTGCTCAAAACTCACTAGCAATTATTTAAGATTTGTGTGAATTAATTAGTTATATAGTTTGCTAGTTAGTTTGTAACTTAGTTTTGTTAGTTTTAGTTTTTGTTATTTTCGTGTTCTTTAGGTTTAGTTTTAGTTTTATAAAACTAATTAGTTTTTGTAATAAAATTAATTCCATTAATTTGTTATGTTAATATGTTTTATTTTTTAATTAATTTTGTTATTCAATATCTAGTTTGTGCTTAGAGTTACTATTGTGTGAATTACAATCTATTTGTGTTTGTAGATGTTTTTTTGTGAATTATTTAGGTTTTAGTTTTAGTTTTAGCATTGTTAGTATATGTTTGTATGAATTATTATTTAGGCATGATTGCTTAGATATATGTAGTAGGATAGATATATGATTTTGAAAAAATTTTATAGTTCAATATAAATATATAATTTTGCAATTAGGGCCTTGTATTAGTAGATAACATATGAGACTGACAATCCTGTAGAAAATTAGAAATTATGGTAATTTTTTTTAACTAATGACTAATCTTCTACAATAGTTTTTACGAAAAAACGTCATGGAAACTAAACTTTACACGATGGTTTTTACCAAAAACCATCATAGAATGTAGAAAATAACCAAAATTATATGACAGTTTTCATTGAGAATCGTCGTGTAATATACACATTCCACGATCATTTTTTTCTCAAAACCATTGTAGTAGCCTCCTCTAGAACACACTTAATACCCGTCGTTAATGACATTCTACAACGATAAAAAACTGTTGTAAAAAGTCTCTTTGGTACCACGACAGACGATTTCACGACGGTTTTTTAACTAACATGAATGCTTTACACGACGGTTTAAAACCATCTTGTAATTCTCAATTTTTACTAGTGATTTGGGAGTAAAGATAATGCCTAATTTTTCTGCATAAATTGCATGTGGTACTATATTCATAGTTTAAGAACTTCTGATTCTCTCTTACGATAAATTTTGATGAGAGAATGAAATTTATTTAGATATATGTTTCCGCTGCAAGACTTTACCTTTTTTTTCTTTGTAAATATTGACGTGCTTGTTAATCGTCAGCCAAAACCGCATATATAATACAATTTAATCAAATTTGTTTCGGATCTTCCCCAATAGTTTTCTTTAGTCACATTAATTGATATCTCATATATTTGAATATACGCATATGATAATTAAGAATCTTGTGAATGTTTCTCTATCGTATTTGATTGGATTTATATATGGGAATCATAAAGTTTGCTTTATAGTTCATCGTTTTTTATTGCAGTATGAACCTTTACTGTTATTATGAGATATGAGTGGAAGGTTATACTGTTTGCAGTATGTTTACTTTCACTTTTTGAAAATTGCATAACATAACGTATAGACATATAAAATATGCCTATATTTAATGTGAATGGGCTTTCTTTTTGTTGCATATAGATGATTACTCGAATTAAAAAATTTGTATGCTGTGTACATACTTATTATGTATAATGTTTATTCTATGATTATTATATATATAAATGTATATATAAATGAGTTATGGTCATTAAATTATAAATTAAGAATGTTAGATTTTTTTTTTAGAAAAAGCCGATACTTATGTACATATATATATATGTGTGTGTGTATATTTTGATATTTATAAACAATTTGAATAGACAAACATTATGTTGGTTTTTTAGTCACCAAAGTGATTGTACCCTGAAGCTTTATGTCTATTCAATTGTGCATAGCATTATTAAATAATTGTTGTGATAATTTAATTTGATATCTATAACATGTATGATTTGTTAGTTACCAAAGTGACTAAATTAGAAAGTCTTTCATAGATGCCAAATTGAATAAAATTCATGTACACATGATTATGTGATGCTACAAATGCGATAACATTAATTTATTTATTTCTTAGTCATTTGTATATTGAAGTTCATTAACTATAAAATATTAAGGCATCTGAAGATTGATTAGTTAGTTTTATAGTCAAGAACATGAACATGGTTGATTGATGTACTTTATTTGATATGTTTAATCTATCCAAAGATAGCAAACATGTCAAGTTAGAGTATATATAATTACCAATTATGTTAAATTATAATCATGCATCAATTATATTTATTGTTGTACATTGTTGTATCACCCAAAGGAGAACTTTAATTGTTTTTTTTTTTTTTGTTTATGTCAATGTTAATATTTGAATTTGTAATATGTGTTTAAGTTTATTACTAAAAGCATTAATATATAAGCATTATATGTTTTTACAGTGTTTGTTCCTATTTCTCTTCACTCACAAGCTCAGTATGACACCCGAGCATTCTTAGTACAATAGAAATACAATAACTTAAGATTATGTTAAGCAAAATATATGTCACAGGGATTATTATTTAATCCAATTTTTATGATAAAGTCCATAAAAGCGAAAACGAGATTTTTAAGGGTAAAAATCATGCCATAGTCTTAAATAAAAAAAGAAATGATATGAAAATAAGTTAAAAAGTTTAATTGTTGTAAAATGTGCTGCAACAAATGTTAAGACAAAAACACAGTTTAAGAAAAATATTGTATAATAATATGAAAAATTGTACATTATTAGAATAATGTAGTATAAGGAAGTACACTGATAAAGTTACGTAATATGAAAATTACACTGCAAAAGTAATATAATGTAGGAACTGGACTGTTTAAGGTTAAGCAGTATAAAAATTAGACTGTTTAAAGTTAAGCAGTATAAAGATTATATTAAGTGATGGATGTAAATAAGTATGGCAATTTGGGAGCCTTCAAGTGCCAAAAGGTGTGGACAAACACTTGGGAAGGATTAGGTAATATTCTAGCCTTACAAACTATGTTAAAGTTTGTATTTTCTTATGCATACCAAGTGTTTGATACAAGTTATTGGCTATGGCATGTAAGATGGACATTATGGCATAATTGTTTTATTCTTTATATTGATGATAATGAGGTTAGAAAGAAAGAAAGTAAGGGTTTTGTGATTAAAAATAGGAAATTGTTAAACTTTGTAAAGTTTAACAAGTTTCAAAGGAATAGGGTTTTGAGGGCCTAGATGCCATTTTTTTTTTACCAAATATGGCATAGGATCTACCAAAACAGTGAGGAAATAACTTTTGTGAACAAAGTTTTGTAAAATTCTAAAAGTACTAAATTGCAAAGTTTTGTAAAAGTCTGGCATATTTAAAAATTAGCCAAAAATTTTACAGTAACGTTAGAATTTTAGGAAAGTTAAAACACAAAAGTTATAAAACTCATCAAAACTATTAAAAAAGGACAGACAAATTGTCAAAATTCTACTCGGTTGAGAAGTTATGAATTTTACGTAATTTTGAGCACAAAATTTCATGAAATGAAAACGTTATAGAATGTTTTGAATTTGACCATGGAACTTTTGAAAGTTTTGTTCACTGTGAAAAATTGAACGTTTTCATATAAAGTTGTCGTTTTTGGTCCCAGGGGAAAAAATGTAAAGATTTTTGTGTTTCGCACTAAAATCATAAAATTGTATGGGTTTTCACCAAGGAACATTAGGTTCTTGCATTTTTGTGGGTAGTGAGTAACCACAAGGTTTCTGTTTTTAAGGATTAAGAGTTTAATCAAGTAAAGAATGAAAGAAAAAAACGTTAAAGGCAAAAACGTCACAATTTTCAAGTTACGGGTCAACTGTAAAGTTTTGACAAATGGATTTAATTGAAAGGAAAACCATTGTTTTTATTTTTTGTAATATTATGAGACATAAAGAAATGTATGATGTTTTAAAAACGAGTTCCAAAAGTTTTCTAAGATCCATCAAGAGCAAAATAGTCATTTTGTGAAAAATGGCCACAGCGAACCTGAAATGCCCTATGTCAGAAAACACTCCTTAGCGGATTTTCATAACAAGAAAGAAATGAGAGGGAAGAGTAAGAAATGAGAAGGAAGAGTTAAGCAAAAAGTTTAACAAGCTATGAAGTTGACAAAAAACCCGATAAGGGTAAAATAGTTATTTTTGAGGAAACGACTAAAATGGAGCTGAACACTCCAAATTAGCAAAATGTTCTTAGATGGAAAATGTTTTGTAATACGTTAAGTAATGAAACCATAACATGAGATGGGAAATTTAATAAGGGATGTTCAAGTAAGGGAAAGGTAACCCCGGTGGGTTACAAAGCTAAATGAAAGAAAGCAAACCAATAGTATACAAGTTATGTAAAAAGGAAAGAAGGGTTAATGTTTAAGTTTCATTATTAATCGAGTAGATTGATAAAAGAAAAGTTAACTAATAAGTCGTGTGTTATATGATCAGGACACAAAAGCTGACGAATGAAAGAAAAGGAAGGAAACGAGAATGTTAGAGCTATAGACAGGTAAGTTCAAACCTCACATACAGCATGAAGTAAATAATTTTCAAGTGCATTTTATATGTTTGCAAATGTAATACAAGTTGTTTTTAAAGTATGTTGTTACTTATTATCCATAAAGTTTTAAAGATTAAATAAAAGTTTGCAATGTATTTGCAATAATTATGCTTAAAGTACGTTTGTATTTTGTTAATGCATAATGTTTTATAGTTTAAGTTATAAATTTTATGTTACATTTGTTATGTAATAAGTTTTACAGTACAAGTTATAATTCACAAATGTGTTTATGTATGATGTGATAGCTTTTGATATGCTCACTAAAGTCAAAAGAAGGTAAAATAAAGATAAAAGAAAGTGTCGTACCAGCCTTCTTGTTGTGAGGTACTGAAAGTGAAGTTAAAGTTGTGACCTCCTTGATGTGAGGTATACAAGTAAAGTTAAAGTTGTGACCTCAGTGTTCGATGGTCTCAAGTCTTCCACAAGAGAAGCATCAGGTTTATGATCTTATGATTAATGATGTTAGTACAAAAAGTAAAGTTTATAAGAAAAGGAAAGTTAAGGAATAAAGATAAAAAGTTAAATTAAGAAATGAATGCTCATAAGATGCTCATAATTGAAAGTACATAATTGAGCATAAATGGAATCATGCATTTTGATTTTTGCCTATATTCCTTGTTATGAAATGTTTATGTGTTAAGAAAATATTCTGAGAAATGTTTTACATTAACTGTTTATGAAAAACATGTTTATGTTTTCAAGAAAATGTTTATAAAGGACGTTTTAAGAAAAACGTTTAAGAAATATTTTATGAAAAATGTTTATATAAAATGTTTTAAGAGAAAGGTTTTTATGAGAAAAGTTTATAAAGCATGTTAAAATGATTTGTGAGATTATGTTTGAACTTCCTAAGCGAAAGCTCATAAAAGTTCTTTCATGCTGTAGGGAGTCCTATGGGTGACCAATAGGACCTGTTTGAAAAGCTTGGTACTGTAGAGGATAAATGTACCACTACAATATGTTTCCACTGTCCAATGAAAATGTGTTCTACTATTTGATATAGTGTTTTTAAAGTTTTGAGAAAATCAAAGTTTTAAGAAATGTTTTTTATTAAGTTTTAAGAAACGATTTGAAATGGTTTTAAAGTTAAATGTTGAGCAATGTCTCAACTCAAGTTGCAACAGAAGTTATAACTATTTTTAAGTTATTTTCAAAGCATGTTAAAAGGAAAGGAAAGAAAAAAAATTATTTAGTATTTTTTTTACTAAATAAGTAAAATTAATGTTTAAGAAATCATATTTAAGAAAGTTAAGTGACAACCTGGAAAGGCTGGTTGTCACACTCAGTCTGTTTAATAGTTTAATGGGCTTAATTTTTCTGAGTGGTGTGAACAAATCTACTTTCACCTAGGTGTTCTGGATTTCGATTTGGCACTTGTAACTGATAAACCTGCTGCTATTATTCATTTAAGCAACACATAATAGAGGTCTTTCCATAAGGCTTGGGAAAGATCAAACAGACTGAGCCAAATGTTCATGTGAATGACAGTAGCAAACAATACCAAGTCCATAATTTTCAAGACTAAAAATTCAAAGGAATATATGAAATTTGTGGAAGAACGGTCCTAGTCTGACTCTACTGATAAGTCATAAAGGGGACATTACTGGGTACATTAACCACCATAAAGTTTGATGGTTTAAGCACTATACATGAGCATGTCAACGAGATGGCAAATATAGCAATGAAACTGAAGTCCATGGGGATGGAAGTGAATGAAAACCTCCTTGTGTAGCCCATTTTGAACTCCTTCCTCTCTCAATATGCCCCATTCCAAATGTGTTACAATACTATTAAGGATAAGTGGAATGTGCATGAATTGCATAATATGCTCTTTCAAGAGGAGACCTGGCCAAAGAAACATGGGATTCATTCAATTAATCTCATGGGTCAGCAAGGAGCTAGAAAGAATCCCAAAAAGAAGAATGGAAAAAGCTAGCAAGGATTATATGAGGTTAATGTGTCATCTGCCCCAGTCTACACAAAGGAACACAAGAATATAAGTGTCATTTCTACAAAAAGCCTAGACACTATTAGAAAGATTGCCTAAAAAATAAGGCATAATTCGAAAGAAAGGTAAGCTTAGTGTTTTCATATATTTTGATTCAAATTTGCGAGAAGTTCCTTATAATACTTTGGTGAATTGATTCTGGTTATACCACTCATGTTTATAATAGGATGCAGACAACCCAAACCATAAATCCAAATGAAAAGTTTGTCTTTATAGGGAATCAAGTCAAAGCTCTAATTGAAGCCATTAGAACTTATCGTTTGATTTTAGATACTAGATATCATTTAGATCTTTTTTAGACCCTTTATGTTCCTTTTGTTTCTAGAATTTAGTCTCTTTGTCTAAACTTAATACAGTTGGATACTTTTTTTAATTTAGGAATGGATGTTTTAGTTTATTTAAACATAATCATTCCATTCGTTCTAGTTTTTAATATAATGGTTTATACAAATTAAAGCTTGATAAACTTTTTTCTAAGACTCTATTGACCTTGTGTTATAATGTTGGTACTAAACATGGTTTAGCTAATGAAAGTTTAGATTGCTTATGGCATAAACATTTGGGTTACATATCCAAAGATTGAATACGAAGATTAGTAAAGAGTGGAATCCTTCCAAATTCAAAGTTTACTGATCTTGGCATATGTTTGGATTGTAGTAAAGGAAAACACACAAAACACGCGATTAAGAAAGCAGCCACAAGAGGTACACAACTTCTTAAACTTATTATACACTCTAACATATTGGGGCCTTTGATATTCCATCTTTTGGTGGAAAAAAGTATTGTATCACCCTTATTGATGATTTTTCATATTATGGGTATGTCTATCTGTTGCATGAAAAATCTCAATTAATTGACGCCTTCGAGGTTTTTATTAATGGGGTAGAAAGACAACTAGACAGAAAAGTTAAAATTGTCAGGTCTAACAAAGGTAGTGAATATTATTGAAAGCATGATGAAACTGGACAATGCTTAGGTCCGTTTACTAAAATCCTTGAAAAGCATGGCTTATGTGCTTAATGCACAATGTCAGGCACACCATAACAAAATGGTGTTGTAGAAAGGTTGAAAACTGCCATGTACTTATTAAATTGGGTTCCTAGTAAGGCAGTTCGAAAGACTCCTATTGAATTATGGATAAGAAGGAAGCCCAGTTTAAGGCACCTATAGGTTTGGGGTTGCTCAGCGGAAGTAAGGATTTATAATCCATATGAAAATAAACTAGACTCAAGAACAACCAATGGCTTCTTCATAGGTTATCTTGAAAAATCTAAATGGTATAGATTTATTGTCCTAGCCATATTAGGAGAATTGTTGAAACTGGAAATGCCAGGCCCATAGAAAATGGCGACATTAGTGGGAGTACGGAACCACGTAAAGTAGAAATCTAAGAAGTTAGGTGGAGATTTCTTTACCCATAACTTCTTCTCATATTTTTGTTTCTATAGTTGTTGAATAGCTTGACAACTTGCAAGAACAACAAATGGATGAACAAATTCCCTATAATGAAATTGCTGTAAATGAATCTATAGTGGATGAACCACATGAAGTAGCACCAAGAAAGTCTCAAAGGCAAAGAAGACCTGCTATTTCTAATGATTATGTAGTTTATCTACAAGAGTCAGAATTTGACTTAGGAATTAATGAGGATCTAGTTTCATTTTTACAAGCCGTAAAAGGTTTTAATTATGTTAGGTGGTTAGACACAATGAAAGGAGTTGAAATCCATAGATAATAGTGGAGTCTAGGATCTCGTCAAATTGCCTAAAGGTTGTAAGAGGGTCAGTTGTAAATAAAGCTTTAAGACCAAACATGACTCAAAAGGCAATATCGACATAAGGCTAGACTTGTTACCAAGGGTTTTCCTTAGAAGGACGGTGTTGACTACAATGAGATCTTTTCTCCTATTTCACAAAAGGACTCTTTTAGAATTATTATGGTGATGGTAGCTCATTATGACTTAAAGTTGCATCAAATGGAAGTGAAAACTGCTTTTTGAATGGGAATTTAGGCAAAGAAGTTTACATGGATCAACCTGAGAGTTTTTTAGTTGACAGAAAGTAACACATGGTGTGTAAACTTAAGAAGTCAATATACATACTTAAACAAGCTTCCCGGCAATGGTATCTTAAGTTCAATGATTCCATCACTTCTTTTGGATCTAAAGAAAACAACATTGATCAATGTACATATTTGAAGGTTAATGGAAGTAAGTTTATATTTTCCATTCTGTATGTTGATGGAATTTTGCTGGCTACTAATGATCTTGGCTTACTACATGGGACCAAGAAATTTCTCTCTAAGAACTTTGAGATGAAAGATATGGGTGAGGCATCCTACACGAGAGGAATTGAAATATTCTGTGACAAGTCACAAAGATTGTTAGGGCTATCTCATAAGGCATACATTAATAAAACTCTAGAGAGGTTTAGGATGGAAAAGTACTCTGCAAGCCTTGTTCCAATTCAAGGGAGAGAAGTTCAGCCTTATGCGATGCCCAAAGAATGAATTGGAATGCACAAAAATGGAAAGGATTCCTTATGCATCTATTGTTGGGAGTTTAATGTATACTCAGGCTTGTAACAGGCTAGACATCAGTTTTGCTGTCAGAATGCTAAGTAGGTATCAAAGTAATCCTAGTTTGGATCGTTAAAAAGCTGCAAAGAAAGTATTGAGATACTTACAAGGAACGAAGGATTACATACTAACTTATAAGAGATTCGATCATCTTGAGGTCATTGGATATTCAGATTTAGATTATGTTGGATGTATTGATACAAGAAAATTCACTTTTAGCTATTTGTTTCTTTTGGCTGGAGGAGTAATCTCATGAAAGAGTGTGAGGCAGTCTATCATGGCTGCATCCACTATAAAAGCTGAGTTTGTGGCATGGTTTGAGACCACCATTCATAGTTTATGGTTGTGGAACTTTATTTCAAGACTTGGAATTGTTGACATTATTACCAAGCCACTAAAAATTTATTGACAACTCCACAGTAGTTTTCTTTTAAAAAAAAAACGACAAGTATTCAAAGGGGGCTAAACATATGGAAGTGAAATACTTTGCTGTTAAAGAAGAAGTTCAGAAACAAAGAGTATCAATCAAGCACATTAGCACCAACTTTATTATTGTAGATCCATTAACAAAAGGATTGCCGTCAAAGACATTTAAAGAATGGGCATTGTTGGGTACCGATATTGATATTATGTTGATAGTTTTAATATGCATTATGTACTTGACACTTTGAGCTCGTTTTATACTGCTTCTGATATGTCATATCTTGTTTTATTTCATTGGTATATATACATGAAGAAATATGTGAGTTTTACTAGGATTTGCCTCTAATGAAGACATTATTGTTGGACCATTATGGTATATCTCATTACAAGTCATGTAAAGTTAGAAACCAATACTATGATACATGGAAGGAACTATGTCGAATTAATGTATATGACCGCAATGATCCTTATTAGTTTTTGCTTAATGATGATTTATGTTGTGACCAATGTAACAAAGGATTAGCTTATACTATGCATATTATGTTTTATTATTACACCATAATAATGTCACATGGGCCAAGTAGGAGAATGTTAGATATTTTTTATGGCCCACGTGACTTAGTTTTTATCAACTATATTTTTTATTTAATTTAAAATAATAATTGTGGTTAATAATATTAAGTGCTTAAATCCTTTTGGTCAATTGAAGGACATATTAAAAAAAAAAAAAGCTATACATGTTGATGGAACATGAAAATAAAAGGAAAACGCTATTTTAGAACTAGTCCTCTCTCTATTTATTACAGACAATTTTCTTTCCATCAAAAAACTACGTCAAACTAAAGAGGTCAAGAGAGAGAAACCAAGCTTTCTCTAATTTATTCTTCTCTACAAAGAATTTCTCTTCAAGATTAATCTATGATCAATCTCATAGATTAAGGTATGTTTTCTTAATTATTTATTTGCCTGTGAAAATCACGAAGTTCTAAGATTTAGGAATAAAGATTATGCATAATTTTTCTGCATAAATTAAAGAAACTCTAGCACAAACTTCTTCTGGGGTGCTTTGTACGGCATCTTGTGAGTGTGTGACTGAATGTGCAAGAACATAAATGATATCAACAAGTCGCAGCAGTATGGTTGAAGGATTTGCAGGAAAAAAATCAAATAAAAGTTTATAGATTGAGTTTAGGGTTTAGCATGTTTATTGTTGTTAATATAAATTTTATCAACAATTATTTTGTTAATATTAATTCACTTATTTTGTTGAGAACAAACCAAATATATTTTTATGTTAATTGATAACAACGCAAAGTGACTCGTTGATCTTTCTAACATTTTAAACTTTATTAATTGAAGAAATTCATCAATATACTAGTAACTATGGTGTGTCCTTGATTTTTCTAAGTTAGTGAACTTATTAAATCATTTATATTTTCATTAAAGCACTAGTTATTAAGGTGCAAGACGGTTTTGCAAGGTTGCTAAATTTAAAATTATAGTTAATAACTTAGGAAGTTTTCATACTTTAGCAAAAATGATTGATTGATTCTTTTTTTTTTCTTTTTAATTTTCAGGTCTACCTTTGCGTTTTAGGTACAAAAAGACGGAATTAATAATCAAACTTCTAATTTTAGGTAAGAGAAATTTGTTTAACACCATTTTTAGTTAAAATTACTAAACTATCTTTTAAAATAATATTTTTTATTCATCATCTATAATCCTTAAAATAATTGATTAAAAATGAAAAAAAAAACTTAAAAACACTAAAAAAAAAAAACAGAGATAATATTAAGGGTTCTACCGAACACTTTCTTCCTCAAAAAAAGAGCCTTTTTCTAAAAAGGCCAAGGAGATCAAAGAAGAAAGGAAGAAAAAGTGAATGAAAGAGGGGATGCTTGTCAGCACCAGAAGAGGAAGAGGTCTCACCGCTACGACACTGTTGAAGAGAGAGTAGGATGACTGCACCCACGTGAACCTAGGACAGTCACAATATGGGCTAGAGAGATTGGGTGAGATCTGGGCAAAACAGTAGAATGCCGAGTTGTAGGACCAACACTCGCGACATTGAAATTTGCTTTTTGGACCAAAGTCCCTTTCGGCCATATTCAGCTTATTGGAAATAGTTGTAGTTAAATATGGGCTTAAGCATCTAATGAAACTATGCATATTGAAATTGACCTTTTATACAAATATGAGTCCAACGTAAAAAGTATGAGAAATTAGACAATTGCACCATACTTTACAATTTTAAATGTTACTGCAGGTAAATAACAGTTTTTGGAAAAAATTCAGTAGATAACGTTTTTAAAAATTTTTTAGAGATTGGACAACATGGTTTTACAATTTTACCTCTCTAGCTTTTTCCTTTCTCTTTTCTTTTTCATTTCACATCCTTTCTCTCTCTCTCCCCTTCTCTTTGGCCGATTCTCTCTCTCTCTCTCTCTCCCCCTTCCCCCTCCACTTTGCTCGATTCTATTTATAGAGGTTGAATTTAAGACATTATGGGACATGTGTCACACCTCCATTAGCCCCTTGTCGTAGTTCTCATAGTGGTCGAATTTGTAGGTTATAACTGACCTGCAACAGGTATTTGTCATGAGCCGATTAGTCCGTCTAGTGCATCGAGTACTGTAGTCGAGTAATTTGAATACTTTATGACCTCTTTTCGCCCTTGTCGACTGGACTAGGCTTTGGGTACTCGCTAATAAACCATATAAGTTAGGCTTGTTTTACTCACTAATGGCTCCCCTGTTTGTTGTACTTGTACTCAACCTAACAATTGGGCTTTCAATATGGGCTTCATAAATTGAACCCCAATAACATACGCATTCGAAAAGTTACGAACCAAAAGTGGAGTGTAAAGTGGAGGGATCATGTACCTAATAACACATTTTTCAATCTTACTATAAGTAAATAACATGCCTTTAAAAATATTATAGTATATAGCCTATTTTGTAATCTTAACTCTTTTTAAACACTATAATTTTCAATTTTACCCCATCTTCTTTATCTTCTCCAAAAAAACTCTAGATTTACTTTCTTTCTTTTCTCCTTCCTCTTTCCTCCTCTTCTCTCTAGCCTCAACACTAACTATGGCGAAGTTGCTGTCCCTGTGCAACTCCGGCCAATGCTTCCTTCCACGATGATGCCTCCCTTTGCCACTTTGGTGCTTCCCTCTATTAGACCTCATGTGATCTGGCATCCTCGTGCAACTCAGGTGGTCGCTCTTCATGCAACTCCGGCAATGAATCTTCTCCCTCCACAACTCCAGTGCTTGCTTCCTCTGGCGACGATGATTGCTATAGATGACGCCGTTGTTCCTCGGCAACTACGGCTTCACAATTGCCCCATGACTAAAGCTCGTGATCTCTCCATCGGTGTTGCGTTGGTCAAGGTGAGATTTGGCGGTGGCAAGAATACCCCGAGAGAGATGAGTTGCTTGAAATTAGGTATTTCAATCATTGTGTCAATAATTGATACACATATAAAATTAAATAGGCTATTTACTACCCATTAAAACTTTTTAGTTTTGTGTATAAATTTAGTTAACGATGGGCTAATTCTCTCGTTCTATTTTGGGTTTGGCATTTATTAGTGAGACATATATGACAACACTAATAACGAGTCGAATCTCAATAAATTGTTGGCTGAAAATACTTTCTTTATTTTACGATCATGGCTAATTTATTCAAGCCACCAGAATAAAGTTCTTTAATAACAAATTCACGGAAGGAATATCTTGGAACACATAATTGATTTCCTTTAAAAAGAAAACCATCACGAATAATGTAGTCTTCACTCTTTATAGTGCCCACATTCACAATTCTGCCAGATCTTCCAAAAGTCTTCTGTTGGTTATTAAAAAAGGAAAAACGCAAGGAATGCGATAGTAATGTATTTCTCGAAGTTTTCTCGCTACCAATTAAGATAAAGAAAAATATATATATTTTATAGGAATATCCCATGTTTATTTTATGCATCAAGTTTTGTCTATTTATGTTTTATTTTAATGTTTCATCCTTTTTCCTTCAATAAGAGATACTCCTATGAAAAAATTAATACCATGTGTTAATTTTGACGAGTAAATAAGGGATTTATCTGGTAAATGAAATGTTTGTCAAATAATGTATTTAGTTAGTTTAATAATTGGTAATACTCAATAACTAAACAAAATGATAAATAATTTACTAAGTAAATAAATTGGTAAGTATTATGTGAATAATCTATGTACTAAGTAAACAAATTGGTGAATATTGGGTAAAATTATGTGTATTAATTTACTTAGTAAATAATTGATATTCTTCAAAAATAATTAATTTGGTTTCTATTAAGAAAATAATTCATTTACAAAGTAAAATTTAGTATTTTTTGATATAAATAACTAATAAAGACCCGGTACGTAATGTATTTAAGAAGTAAGTAAATTGGTAGTGACATATTCATTGATGTACTTATCAAGAAAATAAATTAGTAATTTTCAAGGAAAAATGTTAGGGGTGGCTATTCGTGTTGATAGGCTATGTTTATGTTAACCCTTTTATAATGGTGTCAGAAAACATCGACCCAAATACGACCCATTTATTAATCGTGTCAAAAGATGTCAACCTAAGCACAACCTATTTAGCAATCGTGTTAATCGTGTCAACCTACATTAGGACTATACAAAAAAACTGAAAAACTAAAACCGACCAAAACTGTCCGAATAACCGCCCAACAAAGACCGAAAAAATCGGTTTTGTGGAAACCAACAGGTATGGTTCGGCGTCCAATAGTGGATGGTTCGGTTTCAGTTTGAAAATTTTGGTTCAGTTAAAAACTGAACCGAACCAAATGTTAATTTTACACTATGCTTATTTTACTCTAAACGCTGTCGTTTATGAGGTTTCTCTCCAATTCAAAACCCTAGTATAACAGTCCTTTTCTCTCAAAACTCACCCTCTCCTCTCCTCTCCTCTCCCCTGCTGCGTGTGTGTGGTTGCTCTGCTAGACCACCACTGACGAAGGATTTTCGTTTTCCATCTTGCCAGTAGCCAGAGAAGATCACGGACGGATTCATCTACTTGAGGAAGATCACGCATCTCTGTTTTTCTTCTTCGCCTTGCATATCTCTGCCGCCGATTAGGTAAGTCACTGTTTTTTTTTTCTTTGGTTTTTTTTTCGCTCATTGATTCATATGAAACTATTTCCTTTTTTTCAATTATTTTTAAATGATGGAAAGTTGATTGTGTAAAAACTAAAAATATTTACACAATGATCGTGCCACTGGATTTAAAAGAACCACTTCAGACTTTTTCTCTTGATCTCCAATTGATAAATCAATAGTACTTGAATGTAATAAAGCGGTCAAACGGTCAATTTCAGATCTGTAAAGTGATTTAATGATAAGTCATAGCACCATGGAAGCTGGTTGGCGGTGCATACTGCATAATGTGTATTTAACACATTTTGGATTAAAAGAACTCGTGTTTATTGTGTATGGTGGTGATTTCTAATTTGGAAGCTGTTGTGTGCTGTTTATTTCTGTTATTGTGGTTGCAGCCATGGATTTTAAAAAGATGGTTTATATCTCTACCAAGTAGCCACGCTGCACGTTTTTGTAGAAAACTTTTACTCTTTTTTTTTTTTTTTTTTTGTAAAAAAAGATTCTACAAGATAAATTGCTTGGACCATCAATTTGTAGTAAAGGTTTTGTAGATAACACGTTTTGTGGTAAAGGTTTTTTGCTTTAAAATTTGCTCAAGCTCAGTCAATTGTAGCATTAAGGATGATCCATTGGAGTTGACGGAGGATAAGGAAGAGGGAGAGGAGTAGCATTATTGTGGTTTATGATGTTCAATCAGTGTATTTAAATTTCGATATTTTAAAGACTTTACTTTAGACATTATTATTATATCTGTTGTGGCTGTATGTTTTGATATTTTGGACTTATGGATTGGACTATAACTTAGTTTAAACTTTTATGGTTTATTGTTGTAAATTGGACATTTGGCATTATGACATGTTTTTAAAAGACTTAAAATGTAGATTTGGTCTATGTGACTCATTATGCTTAATTTGCTTATGCTTTTCTCAAAGGGTTATTAGGTGTTTCTCTTTTATACTTTAAAGTAAAGTTTGTTGTCTCATGAAAATTGAAAACAATTTAAAAAACTCAAATACATATAATAGGTATATCATTCTCAAAGATTTTTAATGATTTCAATATAAGTGCTATGACAAATTGTAAATGTCGATTGCCATTATAGTATTTTTTTTTAGCACCATTTCAAAAAGAACCTAAACAATATATAATACATTGTACTATTTCAGTAATTCTTTAACAAAAAAACAAAATAAAATGTGGTAAATTGATAGTATGCTTCTTGTATACCATTAGATTACCATATGTTAAAAACTGAACTAAACTGACAATGGAAACCGACCATGAACGGTCGGTTAACCAACCGAATACTCTTGGTATGCAGTGCGGTTTCGGTTTTTGAATTCTAAAAACTGACAATTGCAGTTCGGTTACTGAACTGACCAAAACCAACAGTAACCGAATCAAAGAACACCCCTAACTTGCATAACCCGTTTAAATTTATATATTGAATAAGTTTGATATAATTATAACTTATTTAACATGATTATGAAATATATAATAGATCTACTAATCAATTTATTATTTAATTTTAGATTACCTACAAATTTTAATATTCATGATATCTATATTTAATAAAAGAAAGTAAAGTTTCTTTATGGATCATATAAATTTTTATCTTATAAATTTTTGTATTATATCATATATAAAGTTTCAATTCATACATACAGTTAATTGTGTCATTTCTTCTGAATTATATTAGGATGGTCAACCCTAACCCATAATCATCGTGTTAATCGTATCAATCTGTTATTGACCCAAACTTATTTTTTAGTAAACCTAAACCCTCTAACTTCGTGCGGGTTTGTGTCATGTTGTCATGTCATGACATAAACTGCTACCTTTAAAAAGCGTTTAAAAAAGTGAGAAATTTATTCCCTTGATAAATATTAGATAAATGCTTGACTCGTAATGTATTTTTTTCAAGAAATATATTTGTAACTTAAAAAAGTAAAGAAATTGGTACTAAATACATTATTTATCGAAATTGAAACTCTAGCCCTCAAATCATGAACACTAACCCCCAAAATTGAAAATCTTAAAAATAATCCTTAACAAAAAAAAATCATAATGTTCTAACCTTACGATTAACTGTAACTCCTACCTATTTGACAAATTTACCTCCATACTAAAGTTGTATCACCTCCTATCTCCTTCACCATTGCTAACAGCTAAGCATGAGCCCTAAAAAGAGACAGAGAGAGAGAGAGAGAGAGAAAAAAAGGAGTTTTACATCCACATCTTGTTAAAAGATAGTCGTCATGACGAATGATGCCTTCATGATGCATGATGACTAGTTGTGAAAGGGTGGTTGACCTGATGATGAATGTTCTACGAGGTCGCGAAATGAGATGCCTGGTGATGACCTTGTGGAATGATGGAGACATCATTGGTCAAGACCATTAGACTTAGAGAAGATGGTTGGCAACGCTACAACAAATGTGGCCTTCTTTTATTTGTTTATTTTCACAAAATTAACTATTTTGAAATAGCTATTTCAATAGTTTTAATGCTATAAAGATGGGATATATGTGACAAAATGAGTTAGGCTGGGCTTAACAAAGGAAACATACAACTGGCCTCTATAGTTTGACAAGCATATGCAAGGTGAGTCGAAAAATTGCACCAAACAGCATAGTCTTAATTTTTAATATAAACAAATAACACATTTTCAAAATATTTAAGTACATAGGTCAAACTATTGTAAATTTAAAACTTACTCTTGTTTCTTCATTTCTCTCAATAAACTGTAATACACTTTCTCTCTTCTCTTTACCCCTCATTCCTCTTCTTCTCTCTCCCAGCTCCGGTGATAACTCTGACCACATGACTCTAATGCTTACCTCCTTGCCTTCCCTGCCTCCCTTCGGCAACGACTTTGGCAACCTTGTGCGACTCTAGCGCTACCCTCCCTGACTTCGATGCCTCCCTCAGCGACTCCGGTACTCCTCCTCACACAACTCCAATGAACTCTCCTACACCTCAGGCTACTCTGGCACCTGTTCTTTGCACGACTCTAACAACGAAGTTGCTCCTTGCGTAACTCCGGCAGCTATTCTCGACACGGCTCCTACCACGAGCGATTGTGTGCAAAGTTTCCATCACGAGGACGTTTCATCATCGTTGAAGAGGTTGTGTACTTACATGTCAACCATGGCAAATCATGAGCTTGATGCGACAACTCCGGCTTAGAAGTCAAATTTGGAAATCAAAGCAGAGAGAGAGAAAAGTGGATCCGTAGAGGAGAAAGAGAGAGAAACGGGGAGCAGGGATAAATACAAAGAGAAAGGAAGAAAGAAAAAAATAATATTAGTGGTTAATAATTAATTGTTAATAATTAAATTAGGGATTTTTTTTATAATTAACTAGTTAATAAATGTGCATTATGTTTTTTTCACCTATTTATTAACTTTGTTTTAAACTTGGGCTATTAATTTTTATTCAATTATAAGTATGGTTTATTTCCTTCATTCTCTCTGGTAAGTCGGTTCATATGTTTTGTATCCATTTCGAGCCAAGTAGCAGATTTAAGCTAAGAATTTGTAAATAATGTCATGTGTTTTTAAAATGTATAGTAAATAGCATATCATATAAAATTGAGATTTATCCCATGTGAAATTAAAAACAAAAGCCCTAAAATATCCTTACCTCTTTCTCCCGTCCGTCTCACCTTCTATTGCTGGCACAGGTATTGCCTGAGAAATACAGTATTTATATGTTAATGTTGTATTTTCAAATAATTAAAAATTTACCATCAACGTTGCCGGTTACCATGGGCATCGACGATATCGACTGACAGGCAAGAAATTTTGTATTATGTAAAGACTGTATTTCTATATAAATACAAAAATTTACCAACAACCTCGTTAAAGCACTGATGGCCCAAAAATATTATATTTTCATGGAAATATTGTATTTCCATGTAAATATAAAAAAATTACCGACGATATCACTGGTATTAACTACATTGCTGATGGTCAAAGAATACCGTATTTACATGGAAATATAATATTTCTATGTAAATATTTCCATGTAAATACAAAAGTTTATTAACAATATTACCAGACGTAACTGACACGGCATCATCGTCGGTGACCAGAAAATACTATTTTAACATGCAGTTATCGTATTTTTCTGTAAATAAAAAAGTTTATTGGTAATGCCATTGGGCGTTACTGACAGTAGATACATTGTTAACAACTGAAAAATACAATATTTCTTAGTAAATATCATATTTTTATGTAAATATAAAAATCAACTGGCAAAGTTACTAGACATTACGACACCAATGACGTCACTAGTAGCCAATGACGTCACTAGTAGCCAAGAAATACCATATTCTATGTAAATACGAAAATATACTAGCATATAGCTGGATTTCACCAACATTCGCAACATAGACGGTGGCTTGAAAATTTTGTATTTCCTAATTATTATCATACTTTGCAGTAAAACAAAACATTGTTTTCTTCTTCTTTTTTTCAACAACCATAAAAATACAAATAATATTGAAAAAACGAAGTACAACAAGTTAGACATAAAAAAAAATAAAAATAAAAACAAAAACTGTTTTTTTTTTTTCATTTTTTTCATTTTTTTTTTCAAAATTTTCTTATCTCACGGTACTCCTTGGTACCTACAATTCCGGTGCAGTAGCGACAACGATGGAGGACACCACGATGAACGGTGGTGAACAGTGGGAGGAGATTTAACTTCGCGATCTAATAGCAAGACATCGGATTTGGCTTCACTGCTGTTGCAGACGTTCGATCTCCGTTCTTCGTCTTCTATAGATCTCGTTAGATCACCATTGGAACTTCATCGTGATCATCACCCTGGTCGAAGCTTTTCACTTGCCGCAAAATACAAGCTCGCGAAGCCAGCCACGACTTGGTCGAAGCTTTTCAATCATTGGATCTTCAATACCATGAGCTCACGACGAGCTCTAGCTAGCCATTCCCTGGATTATGACCACCACGACTAGGAACAATGAGCTTCGATGCTTCTAAATCGGAGGAGGATAACCAAAAAAGTGAAATGGAGAGCGAGAGAGGAACAAAGAGAGAAAGAAAAGAGACAAAGAAATAAGGGAAAGAGAGAGAATTGGAGACAGATAGTGAGAGAAAAATTGAGGGAGAAAGAGAGGAAGATGGAACTAACGAAGAAAGAAAAAAAAAAGGTCTGATTTGATGCGGGGCATTTTTGGGTTTTTAATTGTTTTAAAACAATGAATTATTCATATATGTAGTTTATTTAGTCTTTTCAAAACTCTAGCATAATTTACCATTAGTTTATAAAATGGTGACATTTTGTATGATTCTCTCTTTTTTTAAAGAGGTCCACAGGCTTGAAACTTGACGGGAAAATTTGAGAAAATGGTAAAAAAAAATTTGAAATTAAGTAAATGATCTTTTTTTTAATTAAAAAAAGGTTTTTTTTAGCACCGAAACTGTCTCAGTTTTTTTCAGAGAAAAGAGAAAAAGGACTGTATCGAATAGAGGAACCTAATCAGAGTGGAAACAAAAAAAAAACTGAAACTGTTTTAATACCCAAAAAACTAGTTTTTTGATGTCTAAAAAAAAAAAAGAAGAGGTCATTTGTCAAAAATTTTTTTTGACAGGCCTACTTATCAAAACACCCCGAACTTGACCCACTTTCTATCTTTATGTTTGAGACGGGCCCTATGTTGGGTCATGAGCTGGTCCATTTAACCCGACCATATTTTTACTTCAAATAGAAATTATAGCAAATAGTATTTTTACAAAACTAATTATAAGTAAATAAAATGTCTTGAATATTTGAAGCAAGTAGAAAATCTACTCTATTTACTACAAGTAAAAATTATGTACTGAGTAATTTTTTATTTACTACTATTTATTACCCATTTTTTTTAAAGCTTACTCTTCAATTCCTATTTATTACCAATTTTTTTAAAGCTTACTCTTTACTTCAATTATTTAGTATAAAAATGTTATTTAGATAAATCTCTTAACTTTTTTTTAATTGTAAACTCAGTTCGAATCGTATGTTAGAGCTAAAAATATGATAAGATGTAGGTAGCCTAATAGACTAGTTTTTTCCCAATAGGTTGAGGCGATCTCTTCCTTTTCAATTAGAGCGAACTGAACAGCTAAAAGATAGTTCCTAAGATAAGTAGTTCGGTAGAAAAAATTGGGTAAACCCAAATACTAATCTCCCAATTTCTAATTAGGAAGAATGAGAAAATAATAAATTTTAACACTTTTTGAAGTAGATAACAGGTTTTAAAAATATTTAGTAAACAACATATTTACGAGTAAATAATTTATTTACTATGCAAATAAGAGTTATTTACAGTATAAACAAGAGGTAAAAAAATTATTAACACTTTAAATCTATTTATATTGTCAGTAATTCACACTATATATAAGATGATAAACAAATTAGTTATATCATAAATTTTTATTTATTATAAATATTTTCAAAACATGCTACCTACTACAATTAGGTTTAAAAAAATATTATTACAATTTATGTTCTAGTTAGTTAATTAGCTAGAATAACTAGCCCATTTATGTTTTTATGAGCAACTTACAGGAATGTCACTAAATGCACTACTTTATTAAAAATGCCCTCCAACAAACTACTTGTTAAAACTGCTCCTTTATTAGAAATTAAGGATTTATTAAAAGACTAAGTTATCCTTTCTCGCACTCACTCATACAGGGTGCCGAAATAAAATCTCTTAGGTTTTGTCTCAAAACTCACTAGGTTCCATCGAGAAACTCGCTAGAATCCGCCTCTAGTTGTTGGAGTGGGGTGCCATATTGTAACCTAGTAGGTCCCAACTTAGAACCTAATAGATTCCAATATATATTTTTTTGAAACAAAAAAATGCCAACCGCTGGTGTCGGTTATAACTTGTCAGGTTCTAACTTGAAACCTACCAAATTCTAACATTTTTTTTTTTGAAACAAAAAAGTGCCAATCGTCTCTGGTTCCTGGTGTAGGTGTTTGGTTGTAACCTGCTAAGTTTCAAGTTCTAACTTAAAACTTATAGATTCTATCTTGGAACCAGTTGAAACCCTGCCCCAAACTAGCTAGAACCTCTAGGTTCCAATACTGAACACGCTAGATTCCCTTCAAAAAATTACAACCAAACAAAAAACCTATAAAAATTAAGATCTTAAAAAATTACCAAAAAATATAAAATCAAAACTCATATGTTTTTTAGTTAAAAATAATATTCTTTAATGAACACCAAATACCCAAATAAAATTAGAACAAACAACCACAATACAATAGATCCAACCACAAAAATCATACCATACTAATCTAACATGAGAGTGCAAAGTCATACCATACCACAAAATTGATATGTTCATTCTTGTTTTGAGGAAGAAATAAATAAATGAAAATGCAATTCAATCTTACTAAGAAATTGAAAAATGATTCAAAGTCATTTTACAATTTCTGTTTCCACTTTTTAGGAGTTATATACTTAACAATCAATATATATTGTAAGCAATGGCGAAGCTAGCCTTTCACCTTAGTGGGGCGGTGGCATACATTATTTTTTTAATAAAATAAATGACATAAAAATTACATCACAATATTTTTCAAGAACCATTAGATATATATTGAGAGTTTTATGCTATGAAAAATACCTTACCGGTTGGGTTTTTCATGAAATGTTTGACATTATCAGTTTTAATTAAATTTTTTGATTGCTATAGTATAAAGCTTTTACATGTTATAGCATCAAAAAAAAGTAAGTTATAATATAAAATTCTTACACACAACTATAGTGGTTTTAACCTAAATTGGTTCAAACCAACGATTTATACCAACGCTCCTAAACACCCTATAAATATATAAAAAAAAATATTTGTTTTGTACATCTTTTTTATTTTGATATGATTTTAGTCATGCATTAGAGTTTAGAAACATGCACTAATGATAAGGATATTCTCACTAGAGTCTTTTTTTTTTTTTTTTTCATTTGTATCTTATATTTTAAGATTATAAAAAGCTATCAAGTTTAGCACATGATAAATTTAGTATAAGAAATGGCATTACATTGGAAAGTTTTTTTTACACTCAAATATCAATACTTGACAGTGGCACAACGTTATAGCTTTTGCATTAGAGATGCTCTAATGCTCTTATTGGCATGAGTAAAAAGTGAGGGGAACGAAAACATTGGAAGGTTTTTAAGATAGAAATTGATATGATGGGATGTTTGGTAGAAAAGAAATTAGAATGTAAAGAAAAAGTAGGTGGAGGAAATGACATATGGGTTCCATCAAAATTGATCTCTATAAATATGGGTGGATTTTATGAGGAAAAAGTTTGACAACAATACAAAGAAACTAAAGTTACCAATTTGTCTTTTTCTTCCATCAAAATTCTAACAAAAAATTTGGACGTCAAATTAAAGAAATAGCAAAATAATTTTTGGGCAAAATGATAGTTGTATTAATAGTAGTTTTTTCATTCTTTTGGTTTTTCTTATAATACCAAACAAGAAAAGATAAAATCATTTTCTTTCCACCTTCACATACCAAACAAGTAAAGAAAAAAATCAAAATCTTTCATTTTCTTACATTTTTTCCTTCATAGTTTTCTTTTCCCTTCTATTTTCTTTCCTTCTTACAAAACGGAGCACGGAGCATAAAAGTCAGTGATAACATATATGAAAATATTAAATCTCATTAGGGGCATTATAGAAGTTATAAAATTTAAAGAGTCAAATTTTAATTTTCAAAAAATAAGGGGAGCGGCAGCCCCCATTCGTCCACACCTAGCTTCGTCACTAATTGCAAGAAAAAAGAAAATATAACTAAACAAAACTATATATTCAAAATAGCAAATACCATAGGAGATCAAAGTTGCAGGGATTGACACCAACACGACGAACTATAACTCGGTGGAGATATTTGTAGAGGAGATCGATTCCTGCAAAGTTAATGGAGATCCATGTCAGCTCATCAACTTTAGCAAAAATATTTAACCAGCTGATATGAAAGAAAGAGACAATATCTCATGGCGATAAAGGACGAGAAGATCGACGTCGACGAACTCACGGGCATCTCAGATCTCTGAGCGATGAAGTCATGGCTCGCAATCTCAAAGCTCAAATGGTGATGTGAACTTCAACAGTGACTGGAATCTTTGACGGTTCGAACGGTGAGGAGAGAATTCAGCTGCATCTACACGATCAAAGAAGTCCTCTTATAAGGACGACTTTACATTAAGGAGAAGGCCGGAGACATTGATAGAACGAAGTAGCACGGCGGCAATGGCATCTTCATCTTCCTCCAATGAAGCGATGACATGGGCGAAGAACAAAGAAAGAGAGTAGAGATATGAGGAAAGAGACAGAGGAAGATAAAAGAAAGAGAAGAATAGATCTGTGAAGAAGATAAACAGAGGAGATAGAGAAGGAAAATTAAATTTGCATCATAGGTTGTGTTTTGATCTAGAATTTGACCTAAGGAGAAAAATGTCAGAATAAATTAAATTAAAAATAAATTAATATAAAATGTGTAGTTTTAAGTGTCTGTTAGGTTCGTAAATTTCAATAAAAAATTTAAATGAAGATTTAAGAGTCTGTTTAGTTTATAGATTTGAATAAATATTTAAATTTTTGTAAGAGAAAATACTGTAATAAAATGATTCAAATCATGATTTGAACCACAAATTAAACGCACTCTAAATTTTTATAAGAGAAAATACTATAACAAAATAATTCAAACTGTGATTCAAATCACAAACTAAACACACACTAAAAGTAAAAAAAGAAGGCATTGTTGTTAAATAGTGGTTATAAAACGCATTCTACATATTTTTTTCTATTTTTATTCTTAAAAAAAGGCGGGTCAGGGTTCGAACCTCAAGATTCCCGCCTCAACATATTTGGATTTAGTTTCCTTCTGATCTCTCTCCTCCATTTTCAGTTTTGGGCCTCTCTTTCTTCTAGTGCGAATTCCTGGCGCCCTTTTCCCTCCCAAACCCTCCAACTTCAAATTTTATTCATCTTCATCCTCATCATCATCTTCAATCGGCTTCTTATCAACTCTTTCCTCTTCTCTCTCCAGGTCAGTATTTCAGTATTTGCTTTCCCACATTTCGCCTCTGCAGTTACTTCCTGTCGGAGTCAGCTTCTAGGGTTTATATCATTGGATTTCGTGCACCTATTTCTTCCTTTTGTGGTGTTTGTTTTGCTAGCTTATTGTAACAATTTGTTGAATCCGCTTTTGATTTCGTGTTTTGCAAATGTTTTTATTTCTTATTCCTGTACAGCGAGTTTCGATTTTTGATAAATTTTGTGATGAATTGTCTCCGATTCTTTTTGGTTTTGCTAGTTCATTACTGGATTTGTGTTATCTGTTCGCCAGTTTTTACGATGAGTGAAGATAGCTTAGCAGATATGGGGTTGCAGAAAACCCGTCCCGTACTCAGTGATTTGACCAATCGCCCTGGTAAAAGGGGGTTTTCTGTGCTTTTGGGGGATCGTGATCTTAAATCTGGAGATGGGTATGTCAAGAATTTGGGAGGGGGAAGTGCCGACTTGAAATTTGTGAAGCAAATCCGTTTAGGGGTTGAGAAATTTCTGCGGGAAAGGGGATTGTCTTTGTCAAAGGATAAGGGGCCTTGTGGATCTTCGTCGACTTCTACAGAAACTGATACCTCACAGGAGAACACGGAGTCTATATTCTCAGATTTGCAAAGAGAATTCAAGAAGCCCAACGTGTTAGATGGGGGTATTCCTGAAGGCGTTATGGATGCTGGTGATGTGTCGAGGGATAGTTCTTTTTCAAGTGTTTCAATGGCCACACGAAACAAAGATTGTCCTGATGTGGACAGTGAAGGCAGACATGCTTCTAATGCTGCTCAAAGCAATCTTGTGCCAGGACCAGTTGTCACTATATGCAAGGATAATGAGGATGGTCTCAGTGTTGGTAAACTGGCCTCAACGAAGTGTGGTTTTATTGATTGGTTGAAGTTTCCAAACCAGGCTTCTATATCCCACGATTTGGGGAGATGTGCAACTCTTGCAACTCTTAAGGGTGATGATTGCAGTAATACTATTGTTGGTGATGACTTCATCAATGCTTGTTCTTGCTCGTTTTGCTTGAAAGGTGGCTGTCTCGTCTAGTTTGTTAATCATTTGTATAGTTGCTTGTACATTTTACCCGATTATGTTTGTTTTCCAATTTTTGTAATTCAGCTGCTTACATTTGGTCGGATCTCCAATACCAGGATATAAGGGGGCGGATAGCTGGTATGTTAATAGTTCTCTTAATTGGCCTTTAAACTTTTTTCTTGGACTATTTTCTTTCCCATTAGGATTATGGTTTGTACTTTATTTACTAGCATTGAAGAAAATTCAAAAAGAAGCAAATACCTTGGCTCAGAAAAGTTGCAGGGAAAGGGAGACTGATATTTGCAGTGATCGAGGAGATCCTATCAATTCATCAAAGCTTGAGTCTGATCTCACGGGTCACTGGAAATCACTATTTTGTCGTATGGAGGATATACTTGTTCGCGAAAACAATCAACTTGTAAGTGTGACTTCTATTGCGTATTTCTTGGATTTACTTCTGTCTGCGTGAGTGGTTTCCCTTTGGGGTTTTCTTATATGTCAAAAGATCTGCTTTGAACGCTTGTCTCTCTTTCAATATTTGTACGTGAGTAGGCCAAAATGTTATTTTAGGACATGGTATTTAGAATGTTGGTTCTTTTGGAGTCATTGCTTCAACCTATGTGTCCTAACTCAGCGAATAAGGGGATCCTCAATCGGGCAAAACTATGATTTCTATCTAATTGTTATTGATATCTTTTTTTTTTTTTCCTTTATATCTTCAAAGCCGTACGCTTGTCTCTTTCTTTCCATTTTCCCCTCATCTTAATTTGATGAATTCTCTGGTTACTTGGTTCACAGCAAGCAAGTTTTCTCGCACTAAAAGATTTGAAAGAGAACTGCAAGGTGGATCTGGAGATGATCAATGGAATATTTTCAGAGAAACATTAGTATGCTTCTGTTGATTTAAATATTGTCTTGTCACTTCAATTTAGTAGTTTTCACTTTAACTCTGTGGCTGTTTGCAAGTGCATAAGCCTTATGTGCATTCCTGAATTGTTCTGCAAAGAATTGTTAAATAATTATTGTTTTTAGAGCTATTATGCATATGTTAATTCATGTGTTTTCTAATATTTTTGCCTTCACTAATTATAACTTTGCTTATTTATTTGTTTAGACACTTTAGCAGGCAATGCCCCATCTGTTTTTTCATTTGGTGAGGTTTTCATGCTTTTCTTATCTTCACAGCTTCACATTCAAAGTTATTTCCTTTCAAGAACCCTTTTGATTTTATTGTCTTCAAATAGTTGATTGAGAAAGTACTTTTGAGTAGTGTTGATAATGAGTGATACAGTTCTTTAATGCTTAGCAATTAGCACTATTTGACTAGACGATTAAATCCTATGCTTAAATTGGGATTTCCTATTGGACATGTGAGAAGTTGATAATTGAGAGCTAATGAATGTTCTATTTTAACTGCTATTCTTGAAGGATTGTCAGTTCTTGCATTAATCTTGATTATGATGTTGAAAAAAAATCAACTGGAAGTTTCACAAAATCAATTGTGTTTAATAAAGACCAAAACATTAACCCAAAGGGGTAGCTTAAGTGGTTTAGGACCTCAGCCAATAAGTAGGATGTCTTGAATTTGATTCCCCTTGGGGTCATCTCCCTTAGTTTGTATCAATGTATGAGAGTCTACATACACTTTAGGAATTTGTCAGGGGCTTAAAAAGGCATGGACATCCTGGGTTGTATATATATATATATATATAAACCAAAACATTCACCAATTTAATCTACCTAGTCTAATCAGAAGAAAGGTGAACCACTATTTCAAAGTCGTGGATTTCAATTTTTTTTTTCTTGGACATGCATTTTGTAGATAATTAGGAGAAAAATGAACTTTTTTCTCTTATTTTTTGATTAGATTTAGACTGGTTTAATAGAGTAGATTAGTTTGATCACTCGCTAAGAATAAGGAAAGCTGACTAACTAACTAGATTATCTATTGAATACCTTAGAAAAAATAAAACATAACAAGATCCTAAATGTATTAAATATGCTAAGTATGTCCAAACTAATTAAATCATAAAATTACAGACAATGATCCGGATCCTTAGAATATCTTCACTCTCCATTCTCCCTTAAGCTAGGTTGTAAACATTGATCATGCCAAGCTTGGTATTGATGGCATTAAACTGGATTCTTGGCAACGACTTTGTAAGAATGTCTGCCAGTTGGTTACTAGTA
This sequence comes from Artocarpus hirsutus, assembly GCA_946598075.1. Taxonomy (NCBI): domain Eukaryota; kingdom Viridiplantae; phylum Streptophyta; class Magnoliopsida; order Rosales; family Moraceae; genus Artocarpus; species Artocarpus hirsutus. The sequence continues at coordinate 29,646 of CAMOHE010050647.1, read as the reverse complement.
GGAGTATAGGTGACCTTGATAATTCTAGAATCTATCTTTTCCTTTATGAAATGACGATCAATTTCTACATGTTTGGTGCAATCATGATGAATTGGATTCTTTGCAATATTGATAGTGGACTGATTATCGTAGAAGACCACCATTGGTTCTTCAACTAGATTGTAGAGTTCCTGCAATAGTCTTTTTAGCCACATACCTTCACATATACCATGTGCTAAAGCTTGGAACTTAGCTTCAACATTGCTTTTGGAGACAATTGATTGTTTTTCGCTTCGCCATGTGACCAAATTTCTTTAGACATAGGTACAGTAGCCCGATGTTGATCTCTTGTCAGTAACAAAGCCGGCCCAGTCTACATCACTAAATACCTCAATACTTCAAGATGAAGAACGTTTGAATAGTAGTCCTCTTTCTAGTGTGCATTTCAAATATTTGATAATTCGATACACTGCCTTCAAGTATTCCTCATTGCGACTGTTCGTATACTGACTCACCATGCTTACTACAAATTCAATGTCAAGACGAGTGTGTGATAGATATATAAGTTTCCTAACAAACCTTTGATCTCTCCTTGTCAATCAGTTCACATTCTATCCTAGCTTCGAGTTTTGTAGATGAATCCATTGGAGTTTTCGAGGGTTTACAACCCATCATTCCCATGTCCTTTAGGAGGTTAAGAACATATTTTCTTTGTGAAACTGTGATGCCTTTTCGAGATCTTGCAACTTCCATACCTAGGAAGTATTTGAGGTTTCCGAGGTCTTTAATCTCAAATTCTTTAGCAAGAAGTTTTATTAGCTTTTGAATTCCATCATCATCATCACTTGTCATTACAATTAAAATAGTCAATTTACCTCTAGATGATTTCTTTACAAACAGAGTATGGTCTGTTTGACATTGAGAGTATTCCTAAGTCTTAACCCCCCTTGTGAATTGATCAAACCACGCTTTAGGTGATTACTTAAGTCCGTATAAAGATCTCTTCAATTTGTATACCTTACCGTTGGTAGTAGAGTCTTCAATTGCTAGTGGTATAATCATGTAGACTTATTCCAATTCTCCATTTAGGAATGTATTCTTGACATCTAGTTGGAAAAATGGCCAGTCAAGATTAGTAGCAAAAGATAAAAGAACTCTGACAGTGTTTAGTTTGGCCACAGGAGCAAAGGTCTCCTAATAGTCAATACCATAGTACTGAGTGAACCATTTTGCAACCAATCTAGCTTTGTACCTCTCAATGCTTCCATCTTTTGTATACTTTACAGTAAAAATCCATTTATAGCCAACATGGTTTTTTCTTTGTGGAAGGGTAGTGATGTCCTAAGTACCGTTCTTCTCTAGAGCATTAATTTCTTCCAACACCACCTTCTTCCATTCTTTTGACTTCAAAGCTTTAGTAATATCTTTTGGAACTTGAATATCATCAAGATTTGCAACAAATGCATGGTAGCTTGGTGATAGATTGTTGTAGGAGACATATTTTGCAAAGGAGTGTTGTGTATAGTTTCTCACTCTTTTCCTAATAGCAATTGGCCACTGCAAATCATCACAACTAGGGATAGGTTCAAAATTACCTCTAGTAGACACAGGATCCAAGTTAATGTCTTGGTCATGTTGAGGGTGAGCTTGTTCATCTACACCTTTTCTTCTTGCTCTCTCTCTCTCGAATAAACACTGAGTTTGGATGGATCTTTTGGTTGAGCACTTATTTCCAAAGATGAGGTATTTTCTAACATAGGATTTGAGGGCTCATTTTCAAAGGGTAATGCAGATTTAGACTTAAGTGGCTCAAGTGGAAAAGTAATGATAGGAGACATAGACACAACCGAGGGGTTGGGAACTAATATCGTGGAGATGATATTCTCCCAAAGCTGATATTCACTTACTTTCTCCCCTTGAATTTTGGATTTGGGGTAGTAGGGTTGATCCTCAAAAAATGTGACATCCATGGAGGTGTAAAATTTTTTGGTAATTGAAGAATAGCACTTGTAGCCTTTTTGGTGAGTTGAGTACCCTAAAAAAATGCATGTCATTGCCCTGGGGTCTAGTTTTCATGGTTTTGATGGTGTTCATGGACAAAGGAAGTACACCCGAACACTTTAGGTGGTATGGTGGAGATGACTCTTGTGTTTGGAAAGGCTTTGAAAAGAGAACCACATGGTGTTTGGAATTTCAAGACCCAAGATGGCATTCGGTTAATGAGATATGTAGCTGTTAAAATTGCATCTCTCTATAAGTTCATTGGTAAATTGGAGGCAAAGAGAAGGGCTCGAGCAACCTCTAGCAGATGTCGATTTTTTCGCTCGGCGACACCATTTTGTTGTGGGGTTTCGACACAAAAACTTTGGTGAATTTTACCATTTTAGGCCATAAACTCTCTTAGGTTTGTATTAAAGTATTCTCTCGCATTATCAGATCTTAAAAATTCAATTTTTTTTTTCAAAATTGAGTTTGTATCATGGCATAGAAATTTTTAAAGATTGGTACCGTTTCACTCTTTTCTTTCATGAGAAACCAAGTTAATTTGGTATGGTCATCTATGAAACCGATAAACCATCTAGATCCTGTAATGTTTTTCAATTTTGAGGGACCTCATATATCATTGTGAATGAGTGAGAATGGGTGAGACGATTTGTATGCTAGAGAAGGATATGGATTTCGTGCATGCTTGGAATATTGACAAATTTCACACCGAAAATTGCTTGAATTTTTATTCATAAACAATAAAGGAAATAACTTTTCCAAATAAACAAAGTTTGGCTGGCCGAGTCGATAGTGCCATAACATAACTTCACTATCTCTATTTGACTAACTAGAATAACTAGAATAAAAAGGAAACTGACTCAAAGTTATGACATAACCAGAACTTTGAACTTGTCTTTGAGAGAAGGAACTTGGATTGAAGAGGTAGAGTCTTGCACCCACTTCAGCAATTCCAATTGTCTTCCTTGATTCCTTGACCTAAAAAATGCACAAGTTATCATCAAATTCAACATTACATTTTAGGTCATGGGTTAGCTGGATAATAGATAGCAGATTACAGTCAAGGTTTGGAACCAATGAGACATTGTTGAGGGTTAGATTGTTTGAGAGCACAACTGAACCAGTTCTAATTACTTTAGATATAGACCCATCTGATATTTTAACTGTCCAATTTTCTTGACATGGAGTGAGTGTAGAGAATAGAGTTGCATTTCCAATCATGTGGTTGGAGGCTCCGGAGTTGACAATCTAGTGGTTCGATTTTGTACTCCCTGTTTTAAAGGCTGTTGAAAAATTACCTTGTGTGAGTGAAGCTGTTCTAGCAGTAGACTTAGTGGTCCTAGATTGATGAATCAGTTTTTGAAGTAGTTCTAATTGCTTTTTCTGAACAATGAAGATTCGGTAGGTCTAAGGCTTGCTTTTGCCGTTGTTGTGTTGCCTTTACTACCTTGGGTTTTTCTAGGTTGCCATCCTTTTGGCTTTTTGTGGAGATGCCAATATATTTCTCGAGTATAGCTAGGTTTTCCACAATGATCACAACGTGGGCGCTCTTTCTTTTGTTGGTTGCCATACTATAGAGTTTGTGGGCCCCGAACAGTAAGGGTAGAGGAATCGGTGATAGCTTGTGATCCCATCATAAGTTTTTTCTTGCTCTACTCTCTCCTAACTTTAGAAAAAACTTCTCTGATGAAAGGGTTTGTTCTGTTGGCAAGGACTCTTCCTCGTACATCATCTAAGTTCTTGTTTAGCCTGATGAGAAACTTGTAGACCTGTTTCTTTTCAACATTAGTTTGTATCTTATGGCATCTCCAAGGCAGTCCCAAGTGAACTCTTTAAATTTGTCAAGATGTTGCCAAAAATAGTTGAGTGTTAAAATATTCGGTCACACTTAACTTTCCTTGTCTTGGATCATTAAGGTGGCTTTCAATCTTGAACAACTCCGAAGAGTTCTCCATGCAGGAGTATGCTTCACGTGTTGCCTCCTAGATTCCTTGAGTCATGTCATACAACAAAAAATTCTCACCTATGCTGTTAGTCATAAAGTTGATTAACCATAACATTACCATACTATTTTCAGACTTCCAGGTCTTATATGTTGGATCTTCTCGTTGGGTTGAACTGCAAAACTGGTGAGGTAATAATCTTTACCTTTCCTGCATATGTACATCATCACTGATTGTGACCATTGGAGATGTGCCCGTTCAGCCTAAGCCTTGTGATTGCCTGAGGACTGTTGTCAGTAATTCTGTTGGTAACTAGAGCCATGACTTCAAAAGAGTGACTAGAGTCAACGGTCGTCATTTGGGGGGTAGTTTTGGGATTTTTGGTGGCCATATGATCGACTGTGATGAATTTTTTTAGGTTTTAGAGCCTATGCTCTGATACCATATAGATAATTAGGAAAAGAATGAACTTTTTTCTCTTATTTTTTGATTAGATTTACACTGGTTTAAATAGAGTAGATTAGTTTGATCACTCCTTAAGAATACAAAAAACTAATTAACTAACTAGATTCTCTACTGAATATCTTAGAAAAAAAAAATAAAAATAAAACATAGCAAGATCTTAACTGCACCAAATATGCTAAGTATATCCTACCAATTAAATCATAAAATCAAAGACAATAATCCGGATTCCTAGAATATCTTCACATTTTTTCTTGAATTGAGATATGCAGCAACGAGATCAATTTTTCTTGCCACCTGCATTGATAGACAGTACAAAGTCATTTGAGAGGATTAGTAGTGCACGCTTTTTAGAGTTTAGGCATGTTTAAGCTATATCATAATTACCTTATGAAAAATCCTTTTTATCTGTATAGGGTTATAAATTTGTTACTCATAAAATTATAGGCTCTAGTTTAATATGCAGTGTACTTTTAGATTGGATTTTATAGTTTTGTTAGTAACGGGATTATGGTGTCATAGGGTTAAATAAAATTGCTCTTACCTTATTGGATTTAGTAATTTGATTTTTTTAAATTTCAATTTTAATTTTTTTTTTTGGTGCTCCAACTTGTGTTTTCTTATTGAGGAGCTTTCAACCAAGATAGGGATTTGAGATTCACATATACATTCAACAAGCATTCATCTTTCTACTAAATGCGAACCGTTATTGCATTCAGTAAGTCAGAGTCTTCCTCATCTTCTTTATTTATTCATTTATACTTGGAATTCGACCCGTGATTTATATCTGTAGCCGGAGTTTATGAACGTGGGGCTGTGATAGTGAAGAGATAACTATGATAAAGGTTAATCTAGTTCTACTCTCTTACTAAGAGTTGAAACCATTTCTTTGGCTGCCAATGATAAATAAATCATTCTGCTTGGAGTCATAAGTGTAAGAGCAACAAGATTACTTCTACTGTTGATTTAAAGCACCAAGTTAATTGTTACGCCGTTGAGGCCCATTGCCCAGTGGTCGCTGCACTATAACTTCAGCTACGGCTAACAATAACAATCTTATGATTACAAGGAGAAAAGGACCTGTTCTCTCTTTCCCCACTAGTTGTAGCGTCTTACCTTACAAATTATTCTCTTGGTAAAAAAAAAAAAAAAACCTAATAAAGGAATGAATAATCAGATGTGTAATCGATATCATTTCTCTAGCCATAGCCATAGCCATAGCGATTGTAACTTCATAGTACGTCCAAAGAAAAGAAATGTTGAACATGCTGATTGTTAGGTAAGATGTTTTGGGTTGCACTGGGGTGATTTCATTATATATATGCATGCTTTCTTCTAGGAGAGGGTTTCCTTCTTTCACTGCGTAAACAGTGGGGGTCAAAGGGCAGGGGGGTGACGTGATTAAGGTGCCTTTAGGAAGTGTTTGGTGTGACGACGACTTGGAGGGAGTTATGAGGATTATGGAGTTGTATTTCAATGTGGGTTTGAATGCTGGTTCTGGCTGTGCTTGGATGCTTGCAGCCTAAAGTCTCGTGCGGCTCACTTGTGCGATGGTCGGAGGGGGCAAAAGGAAGGCTTTTCTCTTCATGGATTGGAGGAGTTACAGTGCAAAGCTTTTTGCGGTTTCTTGGGGCCTTTGGGCTTTGTTGAGAGGCGGGGCTGGGGATGCAACGCCCCTTTGGATTTGTGAGGATGATCGGCTATAGGTTTTTAGCTTTCTTTCGGCTTGTTGGTGGTGCGTTGGCTTTCTCGCTATTGCTTGGTGGTGGTTGGCTCGTCATCAGAGGTTTCATTGATTTCACTTGGGTTTTACCTGTTTGGTTTTGTTTTTGTGTTTGTCGAATAAAATGGTTGTGTTCACCTGTTAGTTTTAGTATGGTTTTATTATTTTATTAGTTATCTTATCGTATAATAACGAAAGCGATCTCTCCACCTTTCAATGTTCATATTTCTTGTCTGCAAGTTGTTGACATTTGTAGAATTGTGTTTGGTCGTGGTGCTTTACTCTTGTCATCTCGATCACTTGGACTTTTCCACTGTCTATGGAGGTGTATTTGAAGAGTCATTTGAGTGCTTAATTAATGGTGTATCTATTTAGGTTTTGTTGTTGAAACTTGATACACGTATTATCTCTTTGAGCATTTCAATCAAACTTATAGGTGATCTTTTGTGTTTGAATTGATGTATTGGATGCTCTAATTTGAAAAAGTAATGTTTGATATACTAACTTTAATCTTAACGTATGTACCAACTCCTGAGTTGTCATTAATTTATTGGTAGATACAACATATTAATGTGACAATCTTTTAAACGTCTATAAATAAAAACATGAAAATTCATAAATTTGGCACACAAGTTGAGATTAGAATTGATATCTTTAGCATTTTTTGATTTGGAATGCAATTTCATTTCTCAAAAAAGAAAAGAAAAAACCAGGGGAAAAAAATTCCACCTTTGCGAACAAAATTTTGGTAGTTATGTAAACGCAATTAAAATGAAGTGGGGCAATATTAATTAAACAAATGCGAGCTGAGAAGTTTGTAATTTGTTATACATGGGAATTCATGTAGTAGTAGTTATGTTTTTTCGAGTATTGTAACAACTAATACCCTTAACCGAAAATGTGCCCACCAACTTAATATGATCCAATTGTTGTAAATGCATTTTGATAGTTGCCCATTTGCTTCATTCCTCCGTTAACAATTACGAGATGTTTGTCTAATAGGATTTTGCATTTTAATATCATACGTTCAAGACAGACAGATGTCATTAATGATGTCAATCATGGGCATTTGTTGGTGCATCACTTCAGCCATTGGCGGGGAATCTCTTTTATTAAAGGGTAAGTTGACTATTCTGGAGGTCAACATTGAATAACTAAAAAAATTATTTCTTTTATTTTTCCTTCAAGTTGGCGGCCAAGAAGTGTTTGACATTGTTATGCATTATTGTGCGTAAAGATTGCCGCACTGGCTGTACCAATAATCGAGTATTATATGTGTTGTTAACCAGCATTACTTGTTATGATAATATTTAAAACAAATAAAGGAATTTGATGAGGTGAATTTGGTATAAAAGGTTCGCAAATAAGCGAAGACAAGGCATCCAGCTAGGGTGAGTTCCTTGCTTTATCTAGGTTATCCTTGACAGAAGATGATACAATTTTAAATCACAAAAGAATGGTTTTGTTGTTCTTCTTAGTGGGAGGTTTTTATTTTATTTTATTTTTATTTTTTTTTATATATACATCTGAAAAATGAGAAAATGCCAATCCGATGGCAAGCCTTTTTTTGGTATGGTTGGATCACTATTAACTTCTGATATATTATTCTACGTATTGTGCCTCCAAAGTCATTGGCTTCCCCACTAATCTATATTGCTAAACATGATCTTTGAGAACAGTAGGACTATAAATATTTAGCAAACGACAGTCTATCCACGTGTTTTTGGCAGTAAAAAATATTTTAAAAAAGAGGTTGTTCCTTTAACATTCCTCTTAGTTGGCCTTATGTGGCGCAATCACAGCCTCCCAATGAATTGTATGCCACAAGTGATGATGCTAGATTTTTAGGCCTGCTAATCGAGTGCAGTTTTAATTCGTGGGACTTGGGTTTGACACTTTAAGGTCAACTAATTTAAATAATTCAAGAAATTTTTCCTGCTGTTGTTGGCGACTAGAAAATGATTTGACTTTAATAATTAGTTTCCAGCACAAGAAGCTAAGCTCCATTTTTTCTTTTTTCTTTTTTTGAAAGCTTGTATAGAAATTTTTACCTTATTGATAGATACCGCTATTTTAATATATGGTTAACTTTTTAACTGTTTGATAAAAAAAAATTTTGAGCTTGTAACGGACAATTGCTTTGAATAAAAGATTGAACTAAACCAGAAGTTAAAAAAACATTGCCTATTGACAGGAAAAAAATGGGTCCCATCATAAGTTTTGCTCTCTTTTTTTCTTCAAAAAGTTTAACTCCTGTTTGACTTGTAAGTTTGAACTATAATTTAAACCTTTTAGCTATAATATTTTTTTAGATTATTTACCTTTTTATACTTTGTATTTTAGATTTATTCAAATATTATACTTTAGGTTTTTATTTTCATTGAATGTATACCTTCAAATTAGATTTAATATACAATTTTATATCTTTTTGTTATTAATCTTCAGCTTTGACATAGGCAATTGCCTAAAATAAGCTCAAATTGAAAAACAAAGAGAATTTTTAAAACTGAAAACAAAATTTATATTAAAGTTTTTGACTTCAAAAATGTATGAAATACCCTCAAGAATAAGTGTTTGGTATGTTTTTGTTTTTGCTTTCTTCTTTTTTTTTGAAAGTTTTAATTTTTTTTCTTTATTTGGTCTTTTTTAAAGTCAAAATTAACTATTAATTTATGTAAGATATAGATTTGTATATTAAATCTAATATGAACGTATGCGTTCAAAGAGATTAAAAATAGACAGTACAGTTTTTTAATTAACCTAAAGCAAATGATAATAAAAAAATAAATATTTTTTATTAATACAAAAACTCGAATTTTTGTTCATTTGTTATCTACTCGCGTTGAATTTACTTTTGTTTGTTTTAACCACCACCACCTCGAATTCTACAAAATACTTGGAGGTTTCGAAAATTTATCATTGTAATCTTTAGCTTACGATTAGGCAACTAATCATAGTCAATACTTCTAAAACGATCCGCAAGTTAGAAAACTTTTAGTGTCTATTGCTATTCATGCCAAAAGAACAAAGAAAAAGGTTATATGTTGTAGAGATTTACTCTTACTATGTATACATCTAATCAAGGTGTTCCAGTATAATAATATGGTTTTGCATACCTAACTAAAATTTTGGCAAAATTTTTAGCATTATAAAAGGGTATTCATCGGATCGACTTAATTGACTAAACCGACCAGTTCAATCCAATGCAATCTATTTTAGCGGATGTTAATTCTTAAAAACCAATATTGATTGGCTTGAATATTTATTTTACCTTCAAAACATCTAATCCAATCCAATCCAATCTAATCTAATCTTTATTTATATTATCTATAAAAATTACAAATGGGATATTTATCTTTTTATGCCCTCTATTTTAAGTTAATTTAAAAATTATATTTTTAGTTTTTGATTTCATCAAATGTATATTTTTATATTAGGCTTAATAAATAAATTTATACCTTACTTCAGTCAATAGTTAATTTTGATCTTTACAGTGACCAAGTTATCCTTAAGTAAAAGAGAAAAAAAAAAAGCATTAAAGCTTTCAAAAAATAAAAAGAAAAGAAAAACAAAAACATACAAAACACATATTTTTAATGATATTTTTTTTGTAAAATCTTAGTATAAAGTTTTTTAAAAAGTTTTTAAAGTGCTCTTATGTTTTGTCATAATTAGAGATTGATCACCAAAAGGTATAAATTAATGTATTAAATTTAATTTAAAAGTATATGTTTGAATCAACCTAAAATACAAGGTATAAAAAAGTAAATAGTCCATTATAAATGTATCTGTATTTATATTATTAGTCTAAAATTAAAAGTCTATTAGCTTTCCATATACTTATACACACCAATTGAATGTATTTATTTTTTTTTGACGTGTTAAATGTTCAATCAACTTTGGAATATGCATATTTGAATTTGTGCATGTCAATTTTTCTCTCTCCCCCGCCGGCGCCCCCTCCCCTCCTGTAAATGATGGTTTTAACCGTTCTTTCAAACGGCCTATAAATTTTGCTAAAAAAAAAAACATGGATAGATCAATCATGAAAAAAAGGAAGATATTTTATAAAAGCCTAAACTTGAAAATTGGTTGGACCAATTCAATCCAAATCGATCTTAAGCAGATTGGATTAGATGACATGCTACTATCAGATTGGATTGAATGAAGTTTTTAAAAACCGACCTTTAAATATATTGGATGTTCATGTTCTAAAATTGGTTGGATTAGATTGGATGGATACCTAGTGTTATATGAGATATTGGCATGCTAATCGTTGTATTTTGGATATTGAACCACCCAACTTTTTGAACATTAGTAAATTATAATTGCACCTTAGACATGAATAAAAATATTTGCTACATTTATTAATCCCAGGTGCAAAATACTTAAGAAGTGTAAAGATTCGGATTACATGCAACAATTATCCTTATTTTATCTTCTATTCAAGTTTCACCTACACATTTTGTCTTGTTTCATCTGTATACCTGTCTCATGCAAGGCTTGAACATGTATATTATACCAAGAAAATGAACTCTTTAAAAGGGTTAAGGCCAAACATCCTCACATGGTTCCTTTATAATTATAGGTCTAAGGGGAACAAAATCAGAAGACAAACAAATTTGGAAAAGAGACAAATTTTTGAAAAGAAGAAACTTGTCTACTGTCTCTGGGTAATGAGGATTAAGTGAAATTAAACAATCATTCCTGCAAAAAATTAAGTAACATTAACGATACTTGGAAGTCATAGGATAGCTTGAATTTCCTTACTAAATTTGTCTAGTTATTTACGTCTCATGCAGGACCTGAAAATGCACATTATACTATGAGAGACGTGAATTTTCAAAAAATTAGGATCCAACATGTTCACGTGATCATACTATAGTTTTAGAATTAATTAAGGGGATACAGAAGAAAAGAAAGACAAAATTTGCATAAGAGACAAATTTTTGGGAGAGAAAAGAATCTCTGAATTTTTTGTTTCTGGGCAATTATTTTGAGTAGTAATAGAATAAAATTTCAGCAAGAACTTGTAAAACATTTTTCGTTGGGCAAGGAAATGAGGAATCCCACGTGAAGTGCCCTAGGCTAGAATAATTTCTGGACGAATATCATTTTATCTTTTTCCTTTATAGTGTCATATAATTTTCCTTTATAAAAAATTAAGTTCCGGCAGACAAACAGGAAGAACACAGTGAAAAATGAATAATAATAATAATAATTTTTTTTTTAATGAAAGAGAAAGGTCGACTAAGATAAAAAAAAAAAAGAAATTCAGAAGAAATATCTTTGTTAAGGGGATTGACGCCCAGGCCAAAAGGCTTTATTGTTATGTCCCCAAACTTTTCATCCTTTGCTAAATTACCCTCTGAACTTTTAATCTATTTAAACTATTAGAATGTGATCTAAATTGATAACGACTTTGATTTGGCGACAGAAAATACTTGTATTATTTTACAATTTTGGTACTTTAACCCCTCATAAATTATTTTTTGTGCTTTGTGAAACTGTTTCTTCGACTTTTATTATTGAAATTTATCCCTCCCCTAAAGTCATTGCATGTTCGGAAAATCCTTCATAGGCGTCTTGGTTGATTTGAAAGAAAAAAATAAACGTATTTAAAGACAACAAAATTGGATTTTAAAAAATTTACATAAATTACTTAATAAGCACCCTATTCCAATATCTTCGTATTGGGGGTGCTCTTCATCATCATGGTTTTATGCCTTCGAGTTAGTGTCAATTGTTTGTTTTGCGGTGAATCCATCGACTCTTTTAATTCACCGTAAGACAGAAAGTTGGAATATATAGCTGAGATAGAATAAAGGTCATGAGTTGCCTCCCTTTTTATCACTAACTGATAATTCCCATTTCACTTCAATCAGATTTATCAGCCTTTCTTGTATTTTTTCAATAATTCATCAATCAATTATCGTCGTTTTGCCTAACTTTTTGTTCCCGTTGGAGCCCATATGTGTATGATCCCTCCTCGTTCACATTATGGTGTTGTTTTGTTTGTTATTTTAGTTGCTTAATTGTTTCAGGGGAAAAAAAAAATCATTGGTTTGGCAATGTGTATAGCACAGTTCATCTGAAAATATGTATTGTATGTGGCGTGATAAGAATTCAATTTTATTAATTATCATAAATTACAATCCACTTCTTTATAATCGTGACCAAATTTGTATTAAAAGGTTATAATAATTGTCCCTATTAGTACATATAAAAGACCTAACTTTGACAATACAATAAACAAGCACATAATATGTATACCTTATAATTCTGTACTTATTGATCCACTATCTCTAATGTCAAGTTGAATTTGTTTTCAAAAATTAACAACAAAAAAGTACTCTCTCTCTACACCTACTTATATATATATATATATGTATATATAGTTACAGTCCATTCTTTTTTTTTTTATTTAGATTCAGTTAAAAAATTAATTTAGATTTTCTTAAGTGACAAATATATAATATTAGTGTATTTGGAAGAGTAGTTCAAACCAATAGTTTAATTTGTGAATAATATAAAGCTCTCACATGTTACAATAAAAAGCTATAGTGTAAAACTTCAAACTGATGGTTTAAACCACTCTCTTAATTATCTTATTAACCACAAAGTTGATGATTAAAAGGATGTTTGGCGTAGGGTGGTTTACATCACTAACTCAGTTATAAACAGTACAAAACTCTTATATGTTACAGTTAAAAAAAAATTACTACAATATAAAGCTCTTATATATTACAAAAATAATAGTTTTAATTAATAGTTTCTATTATTATACCAAACATTTAATAAAATAAAAAAAAATATATCCCTTGAAAATAAGAAAAGAGTACAACAAGCAAGCAAGGTAACAATCACAATATTGTAGACGAGACGTCACATTTGATCAGTAGATAGATTTGAAACGTGACACACAAGTAACAAGAATGTGACGATAAAATAAGGTGGTGTGTTGTATTGGTACTAGCACAACTAGCTATAATGACATGACAAAGATGACAAAAAAAAAAAGAAGAAAATGTGTTTTGTGAGAAAAATCTTTTTATGGAGTTATATCTATGCTTAAAACAACAAAATTTAGTTTAAAAATAAAATATATATTAAATTAAAATCTATAATTTTAAATACAATTTCTCGTTTCGTGAGAGAGCTGTGCAACTCTAACATTGATTTCTGAAATAACACCTTCAGTACTATAATAATGGTCGTGTGACTAGATTACTAACGCTCACAAAAGTCAAGACACGACACAAAAGCAACCACCATACGGCTTATGCACATGAATACAAACGTGCTTAGCCTGCCAATATAGAGTCCATACTTTGTAATATTTGTAATATTCAAAAAGACAAAATAGGTTTTAAAATTTGTAATATTTTGGTAAAATTATTGGCTTAGCTTTAGTCCCAGACCTTCTGAATGTAGGGTTTGGGGCTCTCCTAGTTTGGGGCTCTTCTAGTTCTGGTACAGTTTTTTTTCACGTAATTTTCCACTCTTGGCTAATAGCTAGGGCAATAAAAGACTTTTTTAAAGTAGGACGTAATGCATGACATGTGAGAGGGAAAGAGACATAAAGCGCAGGTTGTAATCGGTTAACTCAAGGGGGAGAAGTGAGGTGCCTTGCCTAGCTTGGAAGTGATGTCCACGTAGGAACCGACGTGTGGTAGGACCCACATATATAACACAAGAAGCAATTATTGTGGGTTCCATCGAAAGAAATTTGCTTTGGCTTCCATGTCACGCAACGTTGATGCCACGCACGCAGGAAGTGTCAATGTAAAATGCCCAATGAATGCTACGCGCCCTTCTCCATTCCTTTCCCTCAACCTCTTTGACTAACTAAGCCAACCCAATATCCTTAGCCTTTAGTGTTAGTTTGCTTCTAATTTGTTATAGTATAAAACTCTCATATGTTACAACAAAATACAAAAAATTATTACAGTATAAAGCTTTTACATGGTATAATATTTAAAAGTATGTTTGTTTTAAGTATTCTTTGGACCCAATAGACTCAAAATTGGATTTGAGTATCAAGAATTATTTGAATATGTGTTTATTTCCCTCAAAATCTAAATCAAATGATTATCAAGAATTCAAGTTTTAAGAGTTTTAACTTCCCGTTAAACTCTTAATAATCGGATATCTTTGCTACAGTAAAAGCTAAAATTCTCTACTATATTTAAGGAAAAAAATCACAACTTTTTTATTTGATATCTAATTAAGATGATTCTTTTTTCATTGTGTTCCTAGTAAAGAGGGGAATAAATTAAGATCGATGTTGCATATTTTTTAGGACCATTAACATTAAGATTTTATTAGATTTGTTAATAAATCAAAAACTATTTTCACTATCTTTTCAAACATAAATTCTAGTTTTATTCTATACTCAGATTAAAAGTTAAATACACATTCAAACATTAATTTGGATAACAATTCAAATCACTAATTCAAATCCTAATTCAAATCATACAACTCAAATCAAATCACTAATTCGAATCTATTTATCAAACGGACCCTAAGTTCACTTTTAAGTTCTAACTTTGTTTCCCAACATTCTCTTAAAAAAATCTTTTTCATCTCCATAAAGTTATAACTCCGTTAGTTATAAAACTGTGAGCCTCAGTTTAACATGTAGCATATATTTTAGACTATGTTTTATTATTTTTTTAATAATAGTTATAACTTTGTAAGATTAAATAGGATTGCATTAGCCTTTAACCCAAGTTGATGCCATTTCCATTTTGTCGTAGAGATTTTTTTGATTATTATTTGTTCTCCTTCATTCTTTTAGAACTTTTCGTATGAGCTTTTTGTTGAAGGACATAAAGGAAAATTCAACCGATAGAATAAGTCCAAAAGTCTTAAAATGATAAGAAGATAATTGAATCATGTGGAAAATTTCAATCCCACTTTATCATACCTAAGCAGCTTTTCTTTTTGGCGCATATTCTTGGTTTGGTAAGTTGTTGATTAATGGAGGCTCTATTTACAAAAAAGAAAAAAAAAGAAAAGAAGAAGTTGATTGGAGGCTTTTGCACATGCACTTCTTTAAGCATTTTGTACCTGTGTGAATGTGTAGCCAGTTGTAAAATGCAACTATTCATGTTGGTCGACAGTCCTGTAATTGTTGACTTGATTGTAGTCATGTCATTTTTATTCACAATGTCGTAATCTATAATTCAAAATTTTCATGCTAAAAGCCTTTTTTAAAGACGTAATTAGCTTGTTTGACTAATTTATAAGTTGTTCAAAAAACATGACGGTATTTGTAATAAAACTACCTTTTTTTTTTTTTTTCCAAAGAATGCAGCTTGAACATCTGAAATAATATATTTTTTTTCAATAAACTAATTCGTCAAGGGTATTCTAACTCGTAACCTCCAGAGTTCGGCTGAGAATAAAAACTGATAAGCATTAGAAGTTTCTAACAAAATTGAATAAGAAGATTTTTTAATAGTTATTTTTTAGGATGTTTACCTTTTTATATTTTATATTTTAGGTCTATTTAAATATTATACTTTTAGTTTATGACCTTCATGTTAGATCTAATACACAAATTTATACATTGTCTTTTATCAATCTTCAATTTTGAATACCCTTATATTATGAAATGAGAGAACTTCAAGAACTTAAAAAACTTTACACTAAGGTTGTTATCTCAAAAAAATATATAAAATACGCTAAAAGGGTATTTTGTATGTTTTTGTTTTTGTTTTCTTTTTGTTTGGAAGTTTTAATTTTTTTCCTCTTTACTTAAAGCTAATTTGTGTGGCATTTAGTGGAGTAGCAATTGAGACCAATTCAAATCATAAAGGTGATTTTGAAGTAATCAAAATACTCATAATTCAAACTTTGCCCCTTTTTGAGTTTACATGGTTTGAACAATTTTCTACGATAAAAACCATATTCATTCTTGTTTTCCTTCATAAATCATATTTTTTTAAATACCAGTTCTCATTTTAAATTTGATGTGATGTTTTTACTCTCGTTTTAAACTTTTTCATTTTAAACACTAGTTAAAAACTACCGTTTGAACCATATAGTTTTAAACTTATAGTTCAAATCATAAAATTCTAAACTACACCATTCCAAACTCACTCACCAAACAAACCTTTAATCATTTTAATTAAATCTCAAAATCAACTATTGATTTAGATAAGGTATAGATTTGTATATAAAATCTAATGTGAATGTATATATTCGATAAGATCAAAAACCGAAAGCAAAGTTTTTAAATTAACTTAAAATATAGGGTATAAAAAAAAATCCCCTATTTCTTAAGTTAGCCAAAGGTTTTCAAACGTTAAGAAATCAAGACTGCTTCAGACTCACTTCAAAATTGAGGTTTGAGTTTAAATCTCCCTTTGAGTTAAAAAAAAAAGAAAAGAATGAGAGGATAGAAGACTTGTCATTGAAGGAGGCTTTTACAACTGAGCTTTATTTATGGTTAAATTGACTATCCAAAGGTGTTAAATTAGATAGTTGTGGTGGGGTGAGCACTTTTATGTAATCCTATGACAGCCCCGCTATTTACAAAATAAAGAGTCCCAATATAAAAATATATTATATAGTAAATTGAAGTCATTTTTTTTTAATGGTAGGGTTTTAACTAGATGAAAATGAATCAAATTTTTCAAACACTACTACAAACAGGGCTAATAACGATGACTCTTTTGTGAGGACATTTGTTGTCACAAATATTATATCATTTGCAATGATAAAACATGGCAAATATGACAATTTTTTGCGACAACATGTTGTTGCGTCTAAAACTTATTTGCCTTGACATATCATTGCAAAAAAGAAAGAAAATATCTTTTCCTATTTGTGACGACATGCCGTTGCAATTAATATTTTTGCGCCACACCTTTTTGGCACGAGGTTTCTCGTACCAATTAGTTAGTTATTTACGATAACATTATCATTGTAAAATAATACTTTGTACATGCGGCAATCACTTGGTTTTATTTGCGACGACATAGTTGTCATGAATACTAATGGTTTATAGCTATCTTCCGCTTTCATTCATAATAGCAGTGAGATTATTTGCGACGATATTGTCGTCGCAAATAACAATCACTTGGTTATATTTGCGACGACATGCTTGCATGTTTTTTAAGGACTTGTGGTACGAGAATGAACCATTCATACTTGCATCTCAAGCAGAATAAGAGTTTTATGTAGATGATTTGTTTAACGGTCCAAATTAGAAATTTGTTGAATACTTTGGACATCGACATATATGAGATTTTCCCAAAGCAGATGTGGACGACGTGACAGTAGTTCAAGATACAAAGTCTACAAATGTTGAATTAGTAATGGAACTACCAGAGATTGACACCTTGACTTAGAATCTCCCTAATGTATTATCTGATGTTGTCGCAACCAATGTTGATGCAATCTTAAAAGACAAGTCTCCTGAGAAGATGAAGATTGGGATTGCAAGAAGAGGATGATGAAACTTTAGACGAGTATGTTAAAGTCAAAGATGATGACTCCAAAGACGATGATGACGTTAATGATGGAGGCAACATTCAAGACATTAGTAGTGACAAAGAATAGATATTATATGTAGTGTTCAGCCTAGGTGTACTCCCTCAAGCCTCTATAGGACCTACCTTGTGGGGCCCCCGGACTTATGGCTTTTATTGGTAGACCATCCCCGTGTTGCCCACTCATTCGTACTGTCCCCTCTGAGGCTCTCCAGCCCCTTAGGGTTTTCTTTCGCGTCCCTCGGGTTCAAACTTCAAACCTCCCTTAAGAGGTTTGAATGTGTTACGGGACAGTACGGATGAGTGGGCGGCACGGAGATGGTCTACCAATAAGAGCCATAAGTTCAGAGGCCCCCGCAAGGTGGGTCCTATGGAGACTTGAGGGAGTACGCCCGGACTGAACACCACATTATATATGGCTGCCCTTGTTTTTATAGTACCAAATTATGATATTAAAACTTTTATAGAACATAATTTTTATAGAATATAATTATTATAGTACTAAATTATGATATTAAACTTTTTATTTGTTAACAGTTGGATATGTCTGGACAAGTTGCTACATATGTTGGCTCTTCAGGTAGAGTACAGCCTCCAACGGACCCATATAGAGTGCCATCACGCTGTGAGTTGGGTATATTACAACCCAATTGCAAATTTTTATAGTTTATTTGGTCAATTAATTTTAATCTGAAATGTTGCTTAATGTTTTTGGCACCAGATGTCGCACCTTGTCAACGTACCAATTGAGGAAAGGCAAAAGGTCATGATATTGCAGCATATGTAGAGAAGTACGGAAAGGTTCCGGTCACATTTGATAAGGCCAGTGGTACCTAGAAGGCTCTTGGGTGGTTCGGGTTGTGGTTTGAAAGTGTCGTCAGTATTTGTACTCGAGATGCATGTGTGTCATTCCACGATCCTTGGAAAGATGTAAATGCCCAACATAAGAGATAGATTCAGCAGCATATGCTCATATTCATTCCACTTCATCCTTATAAAACATAATTTGTATAGAACATAATTTTATAGAACATAATAAAAGTAATTATTATAATATTGAATGTGTTACGGGATTGGTTTGCTCTAGATTACCAAAGACTAGACGACATCCTCCGTTGCTTGGTTGATAGGGAGGCATCCAAGTGCTATAAAGACTAGAAAAGCGACCTCCATGAACACTTCAAAGCACTTGGAGGATCAACAAATAAGCCACACGTTAGAGCCAACCTTCATGAACCTCAGGAATTAAGAACATTAGAGTCGTTGCTGCGATAGGTTCATGTCTGAGAAATTTTCAAGTAATTGTATATCTGTTAAGTTCGTTATTTATTATATATATTAATTTCAATATTGCTACTGGTAAAAACAATAATAAATAAAAAAGTCGACGATGAATAAAGACAATCGTGGCAACCAAAAGTGGTCAAGTTTGCATGGTCGGATATCCATCTCCTAGAATCATGATAAGAAGGTTAGTAAGTTTATTTAATTACAAGCAATCTTAAAAGTTATTAAAGAATATATTATTCTAACACATTCAAATTATTGGAAAGGTCAACACAGTGACCCAACAACCAATGTCTGCCATAGACAACTAGGCAGACATGTATCATCACGGGAAGACTTGGGTTAACCCTCAAGCACAGCAGACTTTTGTAAATACTTTAAATTTTCAATACTATCTTCTTTTATTTAAATTACTTTATGTATTTATAACATTTGTAAAATGTTATTTGTGTAGAATATGATGAAGCAGGAAAGACAAACCTAAATGACATAATTTGCTTCCTCTTTAGCCGCACCTGCGGTTAACAAGGAAGGAATTTTGAAGCGTGTCCTAGGTGGACACAGACGACATAGGACTGGACTAGGCCCCACACTCCCGTATATGATTTACTCTGGTGTCAATGATGGTTCATCCTCTAGCTCCCGGTTGGACGGAACATCTTCGACGTCTGTTATTGCATGTGAAAGATTTCTATAAAGATTGACCGAGTAAAACATGATTATGTACCAAAGCCACAGGACATTGATGTAGTTGGTGGGCCAGTTGCTACCTGGAGTCTAACTCCTGCTCGTGATGACCCCTTCAACTTTCGTTCATTTAGCTCTTCCGCCTCCTCAGATGCCGCTGATGACAACAATGATGACATCGACAATACTATAAATTTAGGAGATTAGATTGTATTTTCTTCTTTCTTCAATATTTCGAAACATTACATTTGGTTTGGTTTTTATTTTATTATTGGAACCTTATATTATCAATTATCTTTTTTAATATTAATTTTTTATTTTTATTATTATATTTTGATTATTTCTATTTAAAAGTAATAACAATTATTAAAAAATATTAAAAATTTAATAAATAGTATTAAAAATATATTAAAAAATTTAATAAAATATCTACTAAAAAATTTTTAAAAAATATTTGTGACAACAATGTTTTAAAAAAATATTTAGGATGACATTGTAACAAAAATATATTTGCAACAACTTTTTCAAAAAAGGCATCGCAAATAATAAGACCACGTTAGCATCAGGACAATTTATTGTGACGACTTTTTTAAAATTTTCATCGCTGAAAAATGTTGCCATGTCACATTATTGACAACCTTGATGATATAATTACAGAGACTTTTTTGCGACTATTTGTTGTTGCAAATAAAATTGCAACGACGACATTGTCGCAAAAAAATTATTTGCGACTAATTTTTAATGACAACCTAGTGACGATGACAAGTTGTCGCAAAAAAAATATTTATGATGTTTATCAACTTTTTGCGATGATCTTTTATTGTCGCAAAAGACCCTATTTGTAGTAGTGAGATGAAATGGTAGAATAGCTAAACGAAGCTAAATTGGCTTTTGGCTAACGGCAATGGGTACTTTACAGAAATGGGAATCCAAGAGTCACTTTCTCTCTCATATTAAAAATCTTCTCTTCCCTTTCAACAAAATCCCCAAAAAAAAAAAAAAAAAGAAAAGGAAATAATACTAATTTGTGAACCACGGCGCCGCAATTGATGATAGCTTGCCCATCCCTCAAAGTTGTGTCATCAAGCCATCTCATGATTCCGTGACCCCATCTCAAGGGTCAATTTAACCCCAATCCTCATTCTTCATCCATGATCTCTAAACATGGTCATCTTTTAGTTGTAAATGATTAAATATTATATATATAATGTTTATTCTATCTATTTTCCTTTCAGGTTGGCGACAAACTATCAACCTCCGCTACTCCCAACCTCATTCTCTCCACAAACTTCCTTATCTCTCTACTAACTTTCTTATTGACAATTCCACCTTTTTCTCTATGGAAATGGTAGATTTCATAATCAGGATTCAATTAAATATTTGCAACCCATTTATACTAGGTTTCCATTGATACTAGGTTCAGGTTTATGCCGATAAGAACGATCATGTTATTTAACGTCATTGCCTTGGATATATATGAGCACCTTTATAATAACTTGTCATACAAAATTCAATTACTTAAGCTATTGAAAAGTATATTGTTATGCGGTATGACATCACATGAAAGGCTAAAAAATTGTTTGGGGACATTTACTAGCTTTGTAGCGGTCCGATCTCAGCCGTTTCCGTGGAATAATTTACAATTTCGATTTCACATTTTCAAAAACATCTTGCATAGGTTTCACTTTCACATTGTCTATCAATTATGGAGCCACAAAATATTTTTAATAAGACACTACAAGAAAATCAAATATCATTTTTTTTATCAAATAGAGACATGATAATACATTTTGACTGAAATTGGTGAGGCACATGAAAAATTTTGGACAAAAATTAATGAAAATAACTGACATACATAACTCATAAATGAACATACATAAATCTTAATCCCAACGTTAAAAATATAATTGGAGGTTTAACCATTAGTAGATTTCATTACCCTTGTTTGGTTCACCAATTTGGACTAAAAAGCTTTGGTTTGAATTATTTTGCCTACCATGCTTTTTTTCACATCAAAATTTAGAAAATTATGAATTTCAATTTCAATTTCAACTTTCAATTTGAATCAATCAACCATACTAATTGCATAATTATACTTTTTAGTTTTAACTATTTCTCAATCTGTCTATCTATTTTTAGAAACTATAAATGTATCCTCTGAATTTAAAAAACTTGTTTCAATTTCCTTCATACAAATAGAAAAAATTGAACACAATAACATAATTATCTTTAAACAGTTACGAAAAATATCTTATAGATTTAAAAACATAAAAATCCTAAAACAAAGTATCAAATCTCAAAAAAAAATAAAAATAAAAAAATTTAAGGTCTATGGCTTTTAAGTGCTAAAAATAATTTTTTAAAATTTTTCTCAAAAAGAAAAAATATTTTAGAAACAAATTCGTCTAATTAAAAATGTCATTGTGTTATCTTTATACTTTTAGTCCAAAAAATTTTTGAGGGATAAAATTAACAAGTTTTTTAAATACCTTTGTAGGTTTTGAAACACAAAGATAAGTTGAGTAATAATTGAATAATTCTATATTGTTGTCTCGGTCTAGACTAAAATTTGATGCTTACAAACTTAGAGAACCGGTGTGGCAAGAATCAAGATGCGCACTGTAAAAAGCCGCCACAATGACTTGACATGGCAATCGCTTGACACTGAAGTGGAAAGCGACAAAAAAGAGGGGCGTTACACGCCAAAAGTTGATTACAGAATGACACAGAGTCAACCATACTATAAACGAATTTCCTTCCAACACGTGTCATGTTAATTCTTATGACTGACATCTGCCGGTACTAAATACAATGCAAACTTACGTGGCGGCTCATCATTGGGCACCCGTAATCGAATAAAGGGATCTTTGGAGGACCGGTGATTAATTAAAGTCAGAAAAACGTGGTTAGAGAGAGAAAAACTCGAGGTTTAAGAAAGCCTAACCCATGGGCGAGAGGGCTATATAAGAGGAGAAAGGAAGAGCCAAGAAACGGCAAGAGAGTAAAATCACAAGAGTGAGTGATCACCAACAAAAGATAAAGAGAAAAATCTCTCCTCTTTTTTTCTTTTGAATCTTGCAACATCTGCAACTGTTTTTCTTTTTTTACTTCATCAACTTCCCCTTTCTCTTTAATCCCCGCTCCTGTGAATCCCTTTCTGTCATCGTCTGTCTTTCAATTAGTCTGGTTTTGGGGTTTGTCTTCTGGAAATTTTTGAGTCAAAAAAAAAAACCCAGAATGGTGTTTTTGAAAGTCAGGTGTTTCAGAATAGAGATCCAGATATTCTCTTGTTTTCTTTGGGGTTAATTTTAGTTTTTCTTTTCTCCTTCGATCAATTAAGAGGGTTTGGTTTTTATATCTCCTCAAATTGGTCGTTTTTTAATCTGGGTTTTCCTCCTTTTCTTTAAAAAAAAAGCGTACCTGTTCTATAATTTCGATAAGAAACAGGTTGCTTGCTCAACTCTCTTCCTTGTTCTCTAAGGTATTCACAAAAAAAAAAAAAAAAAGTTCATGGCGGCAGCTATAGATATTTACAGCAGCAGCAGCAGGAGGCAAACAACACCAATTTTCTCTGATCCTTTTAGAGAAGAGCTCATGAAAGCACTTGAACCTTTTATGAAAAGTGCAAACACTCTTATCTCTCCAATCTCTTCTTCTTCTTCTTCTTCTTCTTCTTACCCTTTTTCCTCATCTTCTTCTTACCCTTGTTGTCAGCCCAACACCTTTTACCCTGAAACTTGCTCACCATCAAATACCCTAATATTTTCTCACATGGGTTTTGAGCAAACAGGATCATTAGGACTTAACCAGCTCACTCAATCCCAGATTCTCCAAATCCAAGCCCAAATCTACAACCAACAACAACAACAACAACAGCAAAATCCTATGCTGACAACCCAATACTCTCACAATTTCAACAACTACCTTGGTCCGACGGCAGTTCCGATGAAGAACGTTGGCGCTAATTCAAAACCCAATAAGCTCTTCAGAGGGGTGAGGCAGAGGCATTGGGGGAAATGGGTGGCCGAGATCAGACTCCCCAAGAACAGAACTCGCCTCTGGCTTGGCACCTTTGATACCGCCGAGGAAGCCGCTCTGGCTTACGACATGGCGGCGTTCAAGCTCCGCGGAGACTTTGCTCGCCTCAATTTTCCCCACCTCCGCCACGAAGGCGCTCATGTTTCCGGCGATTTCGGCGACTACAAGCCTCTCCATTCCTCCGTCGACGCTAAGCTTCAGGCGATTTGTCAAAGCCTGGCTAATTCGCAGAAGCAGGGGAGTGTCCAAGAGGCTTGTCCGGAGCCAGAAACAAAGCCTAAAATTGAGCCGAAAGGTGAATTGGAGTCTTCATCGTCTCTTCATCGTCACCAGAGTCTGCTGATGAGTCTTTGGCGGGTTCATCTTCGCCTAAATCCGATGTCACGTTTTTGGATTTCTCGGATTCCCATTGGGATGAGAATGAGAATTTCGGGCTGGGGAAGTACCCTTCAGTGGAGATTGATTGGGATGCTCTGTGATCGAAAAATGTCTTTTAGCTTGTTGTCTTTTTCTTTTTTTTTTTTTTTTTATTAAAACTTGTACAAGCACAGCTTCTGCGGTGGAATTTTTTACCATTTTGCAGGGGTTTAGCTCAGATTGTTTACTAGGAAGAGTCAGATCAGATGTTTTTATGTTGTAATACTAATATGTCGTATGATTTCTCCTCTGTTGGTTGGCTGTTAGTTTTTCCTTGCTTGGCCATGGGAGATTTCTCTGCGTTGTTGTGGAGTCCTTTGTATTTACTGTTACACTTGAATGTAATTAAGCAAGTCCACTCAAATTAGGGGTGAACAGCGGGCGGTTTGATGGTTTTTGGGCGGGTGCGGTGCGGTTTTTTGGGATGACGGGTTGGCGATTAATCAACCCACAAACCGCCCACCACATGGCGGGTGGTTTCGGTTTAGTTTTGGGTGGTCGCGGGCGGGTTGAGGCGGTTTAAACCTATGCTATTGCTTAATGTAATTTTTTGGACCTTTTTTTTTTAAGTGAAGAAAATTTGTAGAAAATATAAGATGATAATATATAAAGCATTCTCAACAACAAGCAAGTTTGATGTCTAAAGACAGTGATTATATTTAAAAGTATAAATTAAGAAACATAATCATTCACTGCAACAAGAAACGTTAACTACAGATGAAGTGAT
>CAMOHE010050646.1:2045-31746 GCA_946598075.1 Artocarpus hirsutus | reverse complement strand
GAAAGAAGTCTCATCGAAAAAGTAAAGTCCATCTATCTTGCTAGTAGTGCCATTCGTCGTCCCCGAGTTCTGGCCCTGAAAAACATAATGAGAATCAACAAAGATGACATGACAGTTAGAATCTTTTGATAATTTGCTAACAGACAGTAGATTACATGCAAGTTTGGTACATAGAGTACTAATTTAAGATCTATACTCTCAGAAAGTTTAATAGTGCCTTTTCCAACAATAGCGGCGATTTGAATTTTTTCATGACCAGAACATGGAGTATATGAATGAAATAAATGAGACAAGCTAGTAATATGATCAGAGGCTCCCAAATCAATGATCGAAGGAGAAGAATTAAGAGTTGGTAAAAAAGCAAAAGAATTTTTACTTGTATGAGCCATAGATCAATTAGGAGTACTACTATTCGGCTTGGACTTTAGGAGTTTTGGAAGTTGATCGAATTGCGCCTTGTTGAAAAAAGTGGACTGCTTGATAGCATTGGCAGTGGACGGCTACTGCTTATGTTTCGGCATCTAATCAGTAGGTTTTCCATGAATATGCTAGCATGTCTCCCTAGTATGGTAAGTTTGTTGTAATGATCACACCACCCTTGAGGCTTTTCATCTCTCCTTTGTAGAGTTGGACCATTTTACAACCCAATATAAGCCTCAGAAGTAACTAGAACCAAGCCTTCAGTTGTGCCACTTAAGTCGCCCATTTTTTGAAGCATGACACTCCATCGGGTTTTTTCATGATGCACTTCAGAGAAAGCTTCATTAATGGAAGGTAGAGGATTTCTTCCAATAATTTGCCCTCTTACCTCATCAAACTCCACATTGAGGCTGGCAAGGGATTTGAAGACTCGGTTAGAGTCCACAATGTCTTGATAAGAGCTACAATCTTTGAAGCACTTCCACTCGAAATCATTGAAGAGGTCCAAGTCTTGCAAACACGCTTGAGAGAATTAAAGTACTTGGTAATAGAATTATTACCACCAAGTTTTAGTGTGAGTTCATAAATTTGAGATTGATTACCCAGATCAGAATACATTTGTGTAATGTTATCCCACAATTCTTTTGTAGTGGAGTAACACAAATAATTAGGACTGATATCCTCCTCCATTGAATTAACAAACCATGTCATGACCATAGAATTCTCGGCATCCTAGGTTAAGTGCGACAGATCCGTCCCTTGTGGCTCCCGAACATCTCCAATCAAGTAACCTATTTTTCCTCTCCCCTTGATGTACAACCGAATAGACTAAGACCAGCGTAAAAAATTATCACCATTGAGTCAGATGGAAGTAATTTGAAACAGATGAAAATCAGAAGTAGGAATTTGGGTGTATAGGTTATAGCAGGTGGCTGTGGAATTGAGGCATACTTTGACGATATTTTCAACGATAGGGTAGAAATTCCCAATGATGGCTGACTGAGGGGCTGCCTAGAGTTTTTCTAGGAAAAAGAAAATTCCTACTCAGATACCAAGAATCTCTCATAATCAAATATTCTCCCTGTTCACATAATATCCTACCAAATAAGGAAACTAATCAGAGAGAAACCTAGAAACTGATTTTCCTGTTTTCAACATTATAACTTTGAAACTGCTCTTCAATTTAATCTAACTTTGTCCATTTCCCTATTCTACTTCAACAGCTTTTGTGATGGAGGGGGTTACGAGCAAGTTTGTTTAGGGTCTTCCTTAACTTCAACACAATGATACATGTGATACAGAAGAAGATTACCAAATCCACTTCATGGCATTGTAGTCAAAGAAAACTGAAGTGTTACTTTGAAGTCTTTGAAAAGCATAAATAACATCAAGAAATCTAAAAGACGAAAAAAAAAATTCCAGTACTAGCTAGGAACTTCACATCAAAGGTGCAATTAAGAAGTCAAGTTTATATTATATTGCTGTTAAGCAGATCATGAGAGGCTCATTTTTTGTGCGTATTCCGTAATGCTTGATGTTTAAGTCTAGAAAAAGCTACAAGAGTGAGGGTTTATCCCATTATGTCCACTGTTCACCAGATGATTCCTACAGTTGCCCAAAAGAGAAAAGATGACTAGAATTTATCTTATTATATATTAAATTAGCACTCATTCTTCTATTTATAAGAGAAAGTTTGCATAGCATAGTTAGGGGCGCGCTATGTTGGCCAAAATTGTCCATCAAATCCATTATCAAGTGGACTAGATACCCCAATAAAACTAGAGTGCCAAGGATTAATGCTAACTTCATCTTGTTCTCTGGTGAAGCCATCTCCGATATCTTTGCTCCTTGATATCAAATTTAAGGTCCTGCTCTAGTGTTGCTACTTATCTTGTGGTGAATTCATGACAGCATCGGCCTGCTCCCGAGTCATCTGAGCAAGCTTTTTCATGTGAGACCGGCTGCCATAAACTTAGTGGTATAAATGCAGCAGTCCCATTAGTTGGACTGTCGTGCTATGTTTCCTTGTGAATAATTACAAATGACTCAAATCTGAGGTCAAATGGATACGCCTTCATGAGGTCAGTAGCCAATAGGAACAGTAGAGTTTTAATCTGCACCACAAAAAATGCTCTAATTGATCATTAATTTTAAACTATAATATGGTGCAACAATTGGTGCGGTAAGCTATATTGCTAGTACGACTTGCAGTTGTAAATTGTCTTATGAAAATTGATAACGCTATAAATTAATATGCCGCAGAAAAATGTTTAAAACATTAATACCAAAGAGGACAATAAAAGGACCAAATCGGGCAGCACATACAAGTGAACAAGTTGGTGTGGCGTATTCACATGCATTACTATCTTTCAGTCATTGCTTGAGTTACGTATAAGCTTATTCCCTAGCTTTCAAGATGGCATAACACAATAAACACACCGTATGTAATTTGTGGGCGAGCCAAGAAAAAGAGAAAAAAAAGTTGACTAGAATAATAGAAACCATACTGATTTGAGGGCAACAACAGCCCACCCATGTCGCCTCTTCGCTGTGGACCAAGAATCTCAGATCTCTAGCTTCCTTTGTCTCATGTTCAACACGGCAACAAAGCAGTGCTTCTCTTCACTCGAGAAGATGGCATGACAATCTACGACCACAACCACCATAAACATCATTCCAAACTTGAAAACATGTAGCGAGCATATTTGAGGCATTACAAGGACAGACATGGCAGATGTACTCCAATACAATTCATTGGCAAGGATT
Organism: Artocarpus hirsutus; assembly: GCA_946598075.1. Lineage (NCBI taxonomy): Eukaryota > Viridiplantae > Streptophyta > Magnoliopsida > Rosales > Moraceae > Artocarpus > Artocarpus hirsutus. The sequence goes on along the minus strand of CAMOHE010050646.1, from coordinate 28,560 downwards.
TCAATTATTCTCCATTACAATTCATTGTAAGTTTCAAAACTTTTATGTCATCGTTTATCGTTATTTTTCTAAAAACTATAATTGCTGATAGATACGTGCAAGCGTACACGGTCGTAAGTAATAAAGTGATCTAGAGTCCGGATATTGATTCAACGATGATTGTGTTAATTTTTTGTTTATTACCGAAATTGATTGTCTCTAAGATTATTTTGATAACAAGATAAATAATGAATAAAAAAATTATTAAAAATAACTAGCAAATAAAATAAAACAACAAAAACAATTAATTAAAAATGCTACAGTGTCGACTTTACCATAATTAATCTGCATAAATTTTATAATCAAGTAAATATCATAATTAATTACTTGAGAACCTCTTAATTAACCCAATTACCTCTCTTAAGTGTCAAATTGGATAATATGCTCAAAAACTTGATTCCAATATCTTTATCTAAATCCTAGTAATTAAACATTCATTAAGCTCTAGTTCTCCTAATAACTAAGAAAGAACTATTTATCTCTCGATCTTATAGTTGTCTAAGTTACGTTTCTCACAATCCGCACATGGCATTTTCCTCTCTCAAGAGTTAAATCCCACATACTAAAATCATCTTCTTCATTAGCCATGTAAATTAGAAGCCCTAAGGGTGGAATAACACAAATAAACCATAAAAATGCACTAAAAATAAATCACTTCATAATGAGGCAAAATCAAAGCTCTAGAAAAATAACTATTCTATAATCAAAATTAAGCAATCCAACATCAAGGTTTTAATATTTACAAATCACAAAAATATAAAGAAGAGAATAAGAATGAAAAAACCCATTTTAGAGTTGTCACAAGCTCAAGCTCTCCATCTTTTTATCCACTTCAACTTCTTGATCTCTATCTTCTTAAATCTAAAAACTAGAACTAAAATCCTAAGCTAAAAGAAAGAAAATGTTTTTTTTTTTCTTTCCTTCTTCCCCATCCTTGGATTTACCTCCAAATCCCCCTTGGGAATGTGTGCCTCCTCCCCCAAAATGGAGGCTTCCTCCCAAAAATATGGGCTCTAGGGTTTTAAAGGTGTTAGGCATCATTTTAGGATCAATTTATTGGACCTCGGTTGAATTTTGGGCCAAATTAGCCCTTAAAATGAGAATTAGCATGAAAGGAAGCCCAAGGAAATGTGGCCGCGTGGATAGGCATGTCCCTTTTGTCCTCAAGCATGGCCGTGGAGAAAAAAGCGTGCATCCGAGCATGCTGGGAGCTACAGCTAGCTTTTTGGGGCTATAGTGCCTATATTCTGTCCTTGCACATTAATAGGCACTATTTTGGCCTCTCTTCACTCCACAATGATGCTAAAAATCCCTATCCCATTTTATTATTTCCTACAAAATAACAGCAAAAACATCAAAATAACACAATAGCTTGAGGATTCACACAAAATTTAAGCTTAAGAATTACTTGATTTGTGAGTAAAATGCCCATTAATCAAATACCCCCAAACTAAAACATTTACTTGTCCTCAAGAAAAACACAAGAACATTAAGGAGTAACACAATTTAAGCCAACAAAAAATGAAAGAAGCACGAAGTGTGAGTTTTGCATCTATTCGATAATTAAACAATTAAAAGTCAAAAAAGCCACAAAATGCTTCAAAGCTCAAAAGAAATGCAAGGATTGACATTGTCTAGAATTTTAACAATAAATACCGATTTCACTCCATTTAAGACTCTCTAAGTGTATATGTGTGCTAAATTACTCTCACTCTATGAATTGACAAATAAACTTATGTGATTAGATGGACGATGAGAAATCTCTAGATAATGAAATTCAAAACTACCATAACCCTATTGTTCGTGTCGCTCTCTATTAATGTAGGTTAGCATCTCATTGAAGTTCAAGGACTTTCAAGGCTTGTAATGTAAAGCTAAGATGACGTGTAGATGAGAGAGAAGAATTTTCGGTTTGGATCATCCTAGACATGTAATGCACAATCTCACATGAATGAATGCAAACTCACAACCCAAATCCCACTTTATCAATCCTCTACTATCGATCATTCCCACAAAACTTAACTCACAAGCATCAACAAGAACTCAAAAACAAGAAATTTATAAGAATTTATTTCATTTTATGTCCTTTTTTTTATTCCTTTTTTTTTCATTTTTTCTTTCTTTCTTTTCTCTTTTTTCTTTTGAATTGAAGTGAGATTCTTCCAAACTTATTTGGTTTTATACATTTGAATAATGGGGAAAAAATGTAAGCGAAACCAAGAAAACAAATAAAAAATAACACGAAACATAAATGAGTCACTTTATGGATACGACCAAATCACAAATTCAAATCACATTACCTTCTATGCTCGCTCTCAACATTCAATCTTCAAATTAAAGCAAAAATGTACAACATGCCTATTAGTGATAGGTTAAGTGAAAGAGAATTCATGAAATGGCTTGGTTAAGCTCATGTGGATAATGAACAAAATAGGTTAAAAAGGCTCAATGGGGGAGGCTAGGGATGAAGTTTACATAGCTTGGCTTCAAAGGCTCAAGAGGTCTAAAAAATGCCTCAATCAACTTTCCAATGACAACTAACCTAGGATTTCACCTTGAGTCTCACTATAATGGGTTCTAGAGTTCATGAAAAATAGAAACCAATCTAATATACACAAGTTTATCCAAAAGTTCAATTTAAAGCTCAAAAATTCATTTAAAGTTCAAAATTTCGAGCTTAATTGTAGAAAGTTAAAAATGAAGATCAACAATGCACATTAAACACATAGAGATCTCAAAGACTTATATTTCAAAAGACCTAAGAGAACAATTTGTGGTTAACATCACTATCAAATTCTACCCAATTTCTCAAAACTCACACTTTATTCTAACAAGTAATGAAAACATAACTATAATAACTAAACAACCTAAAAAACTAAATAAGAACTGCCAAACAAGAGTAATGGAAGGAAAATCATGATCAATGAAAATAATTTAAACAAAGCTCAAGAACATATACCCTGGAGGTTTCAAATCCCAAGTTTCAAGTTTCGTCCATCTTCTCAAATTGATTTCCACCAAAACTCAAGCTCTTAAGCTCCCGATTATTTCAACACCTAGCAAAATACACCAAGTTCAAACATTGATGCAAAAATTTAAAACAACTAAAACACAAACATGAACAAAAAATAAAAAAATAAACTAAACTAAAAAGTGAAAAGGGATAGAAAACTTGGAAGGCCTCCCAAGAACTCTTGATTTAAAGTTATCGGCTTGACGTTTGAAGAAGCGTTCATCAAAGAGTGGCATCCACCCATAGCAAGTGTCATGGAACACTACTAATGGGTCTTGTGATGTGAATCCCTTAAGCTTGTTGAGATGTGGAAGTATGTCACACGTGGCACCAATAAGATTCGACTTCAAAGCATTTGCTTAGTGGGCTTGAAGGAATGATGCTATTGTTGGCAGAGGAGGTGTTGGTCATGTTGCATCTTCATAAATGTAATCTTCAATTACAGGTGTGGACACAATCGAATGTCTTATAGACTTCTACTTGTAAAACTTCTTCAAAAACCAAGTCTTTGGTCTCTTCCTCACTTGAAGAATCTTCAAACTTTAAAGAATCATCATCAAACCACTTCAAGTGCTCCTCACATTGGGTAGACTCCTTAAGATGATAATCTTGCTTGTATCCAATTGGAACACCCATAGTAGGCATAGATGTTACTAATTCTTCAATGTGCTTTCCCATTGCCTCTATCCTTGTCACTGTCTCAAATGACTAATCTACCTTTGCATTTAACCTTATCAACTTCTCATCTAACCTCTCTATATCTTGATCATTCCTCTTCAAATATTAACGAGTCTTCTCCATAAAATCCATGAAGAGTGTTGAAGTTCTAGAGATACACCCATCTCTTGAGGTTGGGTGTCAAACCATGGCTCCACATTGTTAGATTATTCCAACACCAATGATCATAGTCCTCCATGTCTTCCAACAAACAATAGGCATTATCCACGAATTGATGGTGGAAAGAGGTGGTACCATTTCCACTTTCGACCAACTTTCTTGTTATAGCATAAACACTATTGAGAAAATTTTGAAGTTGAACTCTCTGGAGAACTAATGGTGAGGAAATTAATTAGCAACTCATTATATCTCCACCATGTACTATGCATTGGTTCCAAATCATGTTGGGTAAAACTCAAGAGAACTTGTTAATGATACATTGCCAAGTACCTCCCCAAATGAAAATAATAACAAAAACAAAATTGACAGCAAAAGAAACAAAAAACAAATAAAAGCAAGAAAAATATCCAAATTAATCTTGGAGCTAATTGTATTGATATTAACCAAAAATAAATGACAATCCCCGGCAAGACATCAAAAACTTGATGATAGATGTGTGCAAGCGTACACGATCGCAAGTAATAAAGTGATCCAAAGTAATAAAGTGATCCAAAGTTCGGATGTTGATCCCATAAGGATTGTGTTAATTTTGCACTTATTATTGGAATCGATTGTCTCTAAGATTATTTGGATAACCGGCTAAACAAAGAATAAAAGAAACTAATTAAAATAACTAGCAAATAAAATAAAACAATGAAAACAATTAACTAAAAATACTAAAGCATTGACTTTATCATAATTAATCCACGTTATTTTTATAATTAAGTTAGTCTCATGATTAATTAGTCGAAAACATCTTGATTAACCCAACTACCTTTCTAGAGCGTCAAATTAAATAATATGCTCAAAATCTTGATTTTAATATCTCAACCTAAAACCTAGTAATTAAATCTTCATTAAGCTCTAGTTTTCCTATTTCCTAATGACTACAAAGGAACTATAAATCTCTCGATTTTATAGTCACCTAAGTTACGTTTTCCATAATCTATACATGAAATCTCCCTCTCTCTAGGGTCAAACCTTACATACTAAAATCATATAATGCGTTGTCTAAGTAAATTAGAAGCATTAAGAGTGGAATAATACAAATAAGCTATGAAAATGCACTAAAAATAAATCAACACTTCTTAATTAGCAAAACCAAAGCTCTAGAAAAATATCTACTTCAAAATCAAAATTAAACAATCCAATATCAATGGTTCATTATTTACAAATCACAAAAATATAAAGAATAATGAGAATGAAAAAACCCATTTTGGAGTTGTCGTAAGCTCAAAGTTGTCCATCTTCTTCTCCACTTCAACTTCTTGATCTCCAAATGTCTTCTTTCATGATAATTTATTGAAAAGAAAACTTAAAACTAAAAACTAGAACTAAACTCCTAAACTAAAACAAAAAATATTTTGTTTCTTTTCTTTTTCCCCTTTTTTCTCCTTGAATTGAGCTCCAAATCCCCATTAGGAATGCGTGCCTCCCCATCTAAAAATGGAGACATCCTTCCAAAAAAATGGGCTCTAGGGTTTTTGAGGTGTTAGGCATCATTTTAAGATCAATTATCGGCCCTTGGATTGAATTTGTGGCTAAATCAGCTGTCAAAATGAGAATCAGCATGAAAGGAAGCTGAAGGAGGTGTGACCGTGGGTTTGAGGCATGCCTGTGCACGTCCCTTCTATCCTTGTATAGGGCCACAGAGAAAGAAAGCGTGGGTTTGGCTGCTGCAACACCTGCGTTTTGGTGCTGCAGCATTATGTTGCTCAGTTGCAACCAGCTTTTTGGGGCTGCAGCACCCAGGTTCTGTCCTCACACATTAATAGGTGTTGTTTTGGCCTCTCTTTACTCCAAAATGATCCTAAAAATTCCTCTAAGTCCTAATTTATTATTTTATATAAAATAACATCAAAATAAAACAATAATTGAGGATTTACACAATATTTAGCTTAAGAAATACTTGATTTGTGAGTAAAATACTCATAATATATAACACTACTCAAGAGCAAGTTAATTAGAGGAAAGAAAAAATGCATTCCTCATCTTGGAAGGGGAATGTTTTCTATTGCCAAGTGCATGATCTTTTGGAGTGTTTTTTTGTTTTTGCACGAATACATACAAAACTGCACGCGCACTACATTTACCTTCTTGCATTTATTTAAGTCCTCAAAGAATTTGGCTCGCCAATCCTCCCTTACTACAAGCTGCTTTATAATTGCTTCCTTCCACCAGCCTTTGGCTGGGATTGTCTCGGTCGACAATTGCACAGCAAATTACAGAGTTTCTTGGGATTGTATCAAAGTTCACCTATGTTGAAAGACGAACTAATTAGACGCTCCTTGCATCAAGAAATCCATAGAAACAAGTCATAAAAAATAAATAAATATATATCAACTATTTTACAATCCTAGACTTGATTAGGATCGCATACAGATATTCTTGCTGATAGTACCTATACAGAGACATTTGCAGGGTTCCTAGACTCCCTTGCTAATGATTTCGTCATGGTACGCACAAAACAGTCAGTAACCTTTACAAATAATTCGACCATTAATCAAGTAACAAGATATAAAGGAAGATTCCCCAAAACTATTAATATTGCACCTCTCCCCATACAAGCTCTCTAGGCCTCAAGGACAACAAATTATCTCGACATGCTTCATGGAGTGCAACCGATTGTCAAAGGAGTCATCATAAATATAGAGCGCAACTGGGAAATTAGACTCTGTGACAGCCAGCTAAAGCTTTGCCACCTTATGTCCATTGCTCCTCACATGCTCCTTGTATAGATTTAGGGATTAGGCCTTCAGGCTTACTTTAACTTGAACTGCAAAAAGGCAGTTTATGCAGCTTACCGGCTCCTCCTCCCTGGGAAGTGATGTGGTCCCTGCCCGGCGAGGCACGTTTGGATCCTTGGTCATTGCCAATGAACCTTCGTCCTTCCTCCCCTCATTTTCTTTAGTTGATCCGAGCACTCGTTCTACTTCCAGTTCTTCACTATCATCAGCTACGGCATCACTACTTTGTCTACCCTCGGAACCACTCGATGCAGATTTATATGAGATCTTGTCCTTATCAGATTTATCTACTTCTAACCTCAAGCCACCTTCATTCCTAGTTTCACTGCCAACGTACTTGTTAGCAGCAGTATTTGGTCCAAGCCTTGCAAGAAATTTGGCCATAACCTCCCGAAGCCCGTCCCAATTTTTTTGCTTATCCACTGCTTCATATCCCTCAACTCTTTCTTCGTTTCCTTCACTTCTCCCATCAGGTGCACCACTTGGCACTCGTCATCGATGACAATTAAACACAGTGATTTAAACGACAACATACTCTACAAATTAGCAATTATAACTCTCAGACTTGCTCTCAAGTTATTGATATGATTCACACCTTTTTGCTACCAAATCCCCCAAACTCTCCACTCCAGAACAAGCCTCATTTTCTTCTTCGACTACGACGCAATTAGCACCAAACCTTGATCATTGAATTGTGTGGCTTCCACGTGGTGAAGTAAAGTACCTACTTATTGCAGAAATTTATAACACATAAGTTTCACGTTGTACAATGTCGTGCCCAATGTTCTCATGAGCTTATAACCAAATGATAAGCACATTTGAAACACTTTTACTTTTTTAATCTTCAATATGAAATATAAATTGAGTATTCCACTAGTGTGTGAATCTCGTGACTAAAATCGTTTATGTTTTTTAACACCCTTCAACTATTGGACTATAATTGCCAATAATTTCAAAATTTAGAGTGTACGTTACGAAGACTAAAAGTTTGGAATGTAATTATGTAAAAAGCAAATAATTTGAGGAACAACAGTCTCATTTATTCCTAATTGAACATAGTATGGGTTCAAAGAAGAGCTTGACTTATGACTTGTTTAACTATAATATGACAATAACTAAGCTTGTAAGGTAGAAATAAAAGAAATAACCTACTTAGCAAACTACGGATTTTTCAAACCATGAACAGATTTTACATGCAATATTTTCCGTAGTTCTTGAGTATGAGGTGAAGGCAAAGGAAAGAAAGACAAATCCAAGAAAGAAATGAAAACACAAGATTGGTTAGCATACAATTTAGTTTTTTTAAATTTTTGCTATCAACTTTATACTAAAATTTGTCATTATTAATTTTGTTCTTATGGTTTTAATAAAAGATTGTGGCAGAATCTGAAATGGAGTAGAGAATACGTATAGAACTTGAGGTTGAGAATATTAAATAGCATGAACATTTGCTGAATCCCTTACACTTGAATAGTAGTTAATTGGGAAAAAAAAGGATAATTATAAATTATTCACTTTAAATCTTTTTTCCGTTCTTATATTAGATATTAATTTCTTCCAATTTAAACCGTAGAGATTACAGAAATTTTAGTTATTGTTGTTAGTATTGTCAACCATTGATTTTTTTTTTTTTGGGTTTTAAGCAATTAAGAGGAAAAATATTTTTTAATTAATGCTTAATGTTAACAACTTGCATAACCTGCTATAGAAAGGTCATATAAACATCACATTATCAAATTAACTAAGGTTATGTACTCAACCACCGTTGGTGTGATGACCTGACTTCTTGAGTGGTCATATCACATGGCTTGTTTATACGTAGATTTCCTTAAACATAGCTTAAAATTACCAAACATTAGCAGATAATTTAATCATATATCAATATAAGGAGTTTAGGATGCCAAAGTGATATCTTCCAAATACCAAATGGTACCTTTTCAAAGTTTTCTAAATAATAGAATACTGACATAATGTTATGGTATCATTTTTCCCCAGACGTAGGATGTCTGATATCCAACTTTTTTACCAATGGGAGTCCTAAGGGCTCCATTGGAATCTCTCTCTCTAACACTGGTGATGTGTTAAGAGTGTTCCATATAAACTTAATGTTATCTACTATCTAACAAAATAAAAGGAGAAAGCTAACTTACTTAAATTATATTAAAGTTGTCGCATGATAATACGAGGTAGGATGCAAGATATCAACTCCGATATCAATTATAATTATCCAACTTCTCAAGTCGTCATATTACATAGCTTGCTTACACTTAATTTTACTTAAACATAACTTGAAAGTGCCAAAAGTCAAGGATTTTTTTTTTTTTCTAAAAAAATCAGCAGCTAATTAATCATATATACACATAAAAAAGAGAGTTTAGAATACCAAAATGATATCTTCTAATACCACATGGTACTTTTTTTATGTTTTCTAAACAACAGCATACTAATGTCATGTTATCACATAACATAAGATACCATCTCTTTTTATCTCAAATCCCAAGGTATCAATATGATGTTATCTCAAAATATAGGGCGCTAAGATAACATTATCTCAAAAAAGGTACCAAAAATAATGAAAACCCATAATGTTGTCCTCATAAACCAACCGTCTTCTAAGGGATTAGAAGGTATACTTAATATAGAATTTAAAACAACCCATCATTTAACATAAGTAGTAATAGAGTATATATCTTAGTGTCCTTTGAAAATAGACTTATAAATGTGGAAATAGAAAAAAGAATTTGTGGTGATATCTATACTTCAACCCGCATTATCACTAGCTAGGTCAACCAGTCCATCCCATCAAGATTGCGTACCTGGTTTCTTACCATGATTTCCTACAACTCGAACAAACATGGTGAGTTTTTGCTTAACAAGTACAAACATTTATTCTCACAAAACTATTTGTTAAAAAATAATGCATGGTTCAATCATGCTTTTTTATGAAAACATTTTCATTTATGTGGTCTTGAAATGTTCATACCAGGTGCACACGACCAATAGGGTGCTGAGGAAGCTACCTAATCCAAAAAACATACAAGGTCTTAACCAAAATTTCTCCTATTTGGTGGAAGGATGGTTGTCCTCCTATTTGGATAGTGATTGATACGACACTTTAAAAAAACCTTATGTGTCATTTAACTTTATTGTCTAGAATAAGTATATGAACTTAGACTTAATGCAAAATCATATACATGAGTTATCATGACTTCTAAACATAGTAATGAATTACATCATTGTCAAACATAACGTTCAATCGTGACAAGCATATCATTCGGACAATTATAAATCTATTCGAAACATCTTCAAAACATTTTATTCGATGATATAAGTGAGGTTTATGCTACTTGCATTCAGCAATCAGCATGTAGGTTTTAAACTTTTCTCACCTAATTTGATAGTCAGTCCAACGTCGTGATTATACCGACATCCAACTATTAAGATCATTTCTTTATGAGTTGGTAAAATCATATTTATTTTCCTATCATTGGTACATTAATAATTAAATACATGATAATTACTAATTAACCTAGAATTAATTAATTAATTAATTATTAATTCCTTATTCGATCACAAACCTTAATTAAAACTAGTAAGTATTAGAGGCTCTCATGCTAGACATATTTCATTGCTCATCCAAGCTATCTCAGGTAATCTTGGCCTTTTTTCCATAAAAATATCATAGTAAACACCTTACCTAAAGTTTACTACTCTGCCGATAGATATATTTAGGTTGATTTAAAACTATCCCAATACCTAAATCACCATTTTACCCTTACTATAAATATCTTAGCCTTTACATCATCCTCAATAAACTTAAGCTCTCATTAGGAGTTATACTTGTTAGACATGATGCCCTAAGGAGTAAAATGTTGCAATATGTTTTTGGAGACATTTTATCAATAAAGAGTTTATTTATATTTCAAATACTAAATGTTGTCCTCTTTACATTCATTTCTATTGAATGTATGATAAGCAAACAAAAGTCTAAGACTGTTAGTCTAAACCTTTAAGAATTATGCAATGTGACGGACAGATTATACGGAAGATATAAATATTAAATGTGATGGTCTAAATCATAAGATCTACAATAGAGAGAATAAAGTTGGATGCTTTATTCACGCTAAGATTGTTATGTTACCTATATCCCTAATGGATGATGGCTTGTCTTGGTCATCAGAGTAGGATTTCGCGAGTAGAAATATTAGTGTATTGTCATACGTGATGATGTATTGGATTGGGGCATAAAGTTGAATTAATTTAGATTAATAATTTTGTTTATGCAAATCAATTCACTTCAAACAATCATATGTGTTATGTCTTAATCTTGAAATGACTAACGGGCCAGTACTCTTGACTTATGTCTTTTGATGTACCAAAGGGTGACATATGACTTTATGATGATATGTATACCATTACATTAGAGACATGACTCTTGATTGCATTGACTTGTTATTCATAGATATGAAATCCATAACTCTTTTTGTAGAGTTAATGATATTCTCTTATATGTGTTATGCTGTAATTGAAAGATTAGAGCGCTCTACTATTTGGATGCATAGGTGTATAAAGCCCCCCTTTACGGACGTTATAGATATCGTTACCTTCATTTCGTAATACTTATATTTATAAGATAAACTATTTAAATAAAAAGGTAAGTTGAGAACATAACCAAGGATCCATGAATTATATATATATATATATATCTATATAATTATACATCAATATATTACTTATTTATAAACATTCTTTAAATAGTTTATCTTACCAAATATTAAAGTAAAATTTCTTACACAGTTTGGCATGCCGAACTTGTGACTTCGGCAAGCCGAACTCGATCGGCAAGCCAAAGGTTGTCCATCGGTAGGCTGCTCGAGACTTTATAAAATGAGATTTTAAAATCAATAAATTCAGCAAGTCGATGCATGACAACCGGTAGGCCGATTAAACTCTTCGGTAGTCCAACCAATAATGGTCGGCAAGCCAAACTGTTATAAAAATTTTGTTCAGAACGAGTTTTAAAGTTTCAAATGTGGAAGAAAATTTATAAAATGATAAAATTAATGTGTCATGGTTCATATCTTAAAAGTCCATCAAATAAACATACTCAAAATTATAAAACATAATTTAAATCCTTAAAATTCAAAATTAATATACACTCAAAATCATAAATCATGGTTTATTTCATTAAAATCTCTTTCTTTGACGTTCTTTCGTTTACAATTCATCTTCCTTAGCTCACACGTCCGTCAGTGTCCTCCACCTTATTCATAAGCCTCTTACCCTTATCTACAACATGATGGAAAACTTGATTAAGCTAATGCTTAGTAAGTACATTTGTAAGTCTCACAACTTAAAGTATTTTATGAACATCATCATCATCATCATAATAGTACACTAGGTACATTTTCATAGAAACATATCTTTCATTACATTGTCTATATTAAAACTTATTCATTTTATCTTAAAGGCCCAAGTGTTACACCATTAACATCATCATAGGCGCGCCGTCATGAGAGGAGAGGGGTAGCTAATCCCAAACCAAACATGACACATAACATATCATATCATAACTTAACATTTCATTGGGTGTGCAATACTTATTTAGGTGATACATATATACATATTTATACTTTCATGCTTTGAAAAACATTATCATCAAAACATGCATAAACTTTCATACCTTGAAAACTTCATAATAATACTTCATGAAAAATCATCATGAGAAATCATCATAGAATCATTATGAACATAGATTTCAAACTTTTCATAAACTCATACTTTTTATAAACACATGATATTGCATATGAGAATGTACTTACCTCAATAAGCTTACTTAACCTTGCTTTTGTAGGTGACGACGCTGCAGTCTCGATGTGCTCACTTCACATTGTGTTCATGTCATACATTTATAAAATGGCAATTAACATTTATTTTCAATGAATTAATTACCACAACATAACATCCATTTCATATAACATCACATTTACATTCATTTATTGAAAACATAAATTTATAACATATTTCATTAACTTAAAAGCATTTAAACAAAACTATCAACACAATTACATTTTTGACCTTCATGAATTCATAACTTAATAACTTTATTTTCACACACAATTTGAGCACCAAATTTTGCAAGAAAAAAGTTAACAAATAAACATATTACCATGATTTTTCTTTAGTCATAATAATTCCATTTGTCATCTAAAACAAATCATATAACATTCAACATAAAATCTGCCAGCAATAGTTAGGCAGTAAACAATTCTTAACTCAGGTCCATTTTTCACATTTTCATGCCATAGAAAAATCTACAAAAATTAAGACATATAATAGACACATAGAACTATAACATATCCAAAAATCACATTTAAATAAATTCCATACAGCTCAAACTGTGCATTAGATGGCAGAGACAAAATAGCCATAAACAATTTGGATAGTGAATTACATGCAATAATTATTTCCAAACAATTAAATAAATTTATTTAGACCTCAAAATTCATATGATATCATTTTAACATATAATACAGTACCTCCAAAAATTCTCATCACCAAATAAAATCTTTTAATTATACAAAAACATCACATAACAAGAGTCTAGCAATTTTACCGATAAAGCAGTCTTATAATCTAGTCTTAATGAAAATTTGATAACACATAATACATACATCATATTATCATGAGACTTTGAAATTCATAAATCAACATATAACTACAAAAGTACAAAATAATTCATCCTCAAATAACTTCATAAAATCATACAAAACACCACTTTATAAAAGTTCAACAATTTACCGTTAAAACTGTCTAAAAACTAGCTACAACAAAAATTCCATAACACATAAAATTTTTATTAAATCATCACCATACTTTCCAATCCTTTAGTTAACATATTCGTTAACATTTTGTAAAAATTTCGTGGGAAATATTAAACATTTACTCTATAAACAAAAACTACATTTATGTGCACATAAACAATCAGCAACAATTCATTATGAGGTGCAAAGCATGAATATTTAATATCTCAGCCTACATAACACCAAATGGCACGAAATTTGAAGAAACATCACATAGCATATTCATGAAAATTATATTAAAATTTCAGAGCAAACGGAAATTTGTAGGCAAAGATATAAGGGTCGGAACATAGAGACAATTCAATATTACTGTTTAGCATAAATCAGCAGTGAGTGATACAGAGAAGAAAATTCATAACTTTTCATAGAAAAATCCAGTTAAGGTGAAATTTTGAGGGTTAACACATGACACATACACAAATAACATATAAAAAATTCAGAGCAAAAAAAAAATTCCTAGATGAAGATATTGCAGTCGGACTGAGGAGAGAGATACAATTTTAGAAATATCTAAAAAAAAATGAGTTCTTACCTCAAAATGATTTTTCTTCAATTTTCTATTGAAGTCGCCCAAAAATTTCAATATTACACTCAAATAATACCAGGGAATTTGAGAGGGAGAAGAAGAAAGATAACAAGATGAAGAGAGAAAGAAAAAAATGAGAGAGAGAATACGTGAGAGAGAGAGAGAGCGTGATAAAAAAAATTGTTTACGTTAAAAAGAAAACTCATACTCTCCATATTAATCAGAATTTTCTGATTAAATTCAAGGCAAAATTTATGGAAAATGGAGAGGATTGAGGGAGAGTCAACGATTTGTCGCAATTATCATATTTTGCCTTTGTAAAATGGGAAACCTTATCAATTGCATTCAATCAATTCAAAGTCAATCATTAATTTCTTAAAATAAGAAAATTATTCCATAAATGTGCCAATCAATCAAAAATTATTATCCAATCACATAATTAACCTAGTCACAAATTTTGTGGAATTTCTGCTGACTGCTCTTCAGTTGTCATTGGCCTATTGATGTCCCACTTTGGCCTATCGATTCCTGAAGTCCGGCTTGCCGATGATATACCATCGGCCTGCTGTTCCAAGGGAGGTCATTTCAGTCTGCCAAACTAAATGGTCTGGCCTGCCGATCTGCCCTAAAATACCAAAATTCATCAAAACATTAAATTATCATAAAATCATGATTAAACATATAACATTAATAACATGAACACTTTGAGCACATTAATTTCACATGACCGTCACCTGTCACAATACTTAAATAAAATGGTTAGCATCATAAATCATAACACATTTCATAAAATGATTACTTAATGTCATTACACATTAGTCATAAACTGTTACATGAAAATCGGCGGGTATTACAAGGTGTAACTGAATGATATATTGTCTTTGATAGTAAGTTTGCCAATTGTGAGATAACGGAAGATAAAATAAAAATAATCGAGAAGGTAAAACAAAATTTATCTTTAAGCTGATTATGAATATCCTATGGGAATATGACACATTATGATAGGTCATGGATGCTTAGCTTACTTGAAACTTCGTAATTTTATATAGTTCGAGAGTACAGCTCTAAGCTTTTTTTGGAGTAGTATTAGAGTTAATAATTATAAAATATGTATCTGGGATATTGTATTCTATAGTTATAAGAGCTTAAACTATATAGGTCTATCAGGTCTCCTTTGCTAGCTCATAATAAATCCTATAACGATACGGCATGCTTTTCTAACAAATTGGTGACTTATATTAAATTATTAGATTGGTTGAAATTCAATAGGATTAGATTTGATAATTCATGTCAGTTTATCATGTTGAATTAATTTTGTAAATTAATTCAAGATAAACATGTTGAATTATTGAGATAATATTTTATTTTCTATGAGATTATCCAGATATGACTGTTTTGATAAGATAACTTATCTATTGGGTTATTTGAATTAAAACTGAGACTTTATCTAAGAATCTTATGTAGGAAATTAAAGATTCTGAAGGATCCTATTTTGCAAGTTTAGTAAGCCAATCTGCTAGTTCGACTTGTCGATGGAGTAAGATCATGGCCTGTCGATCCAACGATAATCTGTTTACGTGTTTTAGACCTGATTTTTATCAAAAGTTGATCCAGATTCGAATTCTAAGGCCTTATCTTATAATGATTAACCCTAGGTCCGACCTCTATAAATATGGGGTGAGTTTTCTTAGTTATTTAGATCAGTTGGGAACATAGAGTAAGTACTCTAGTGTGAGAAACTCTAAAACTCCTTGAGAGATATTTTTCACAATCAAGAACCTTAGCTCTAGGTCTTCTCAATTGGTTGGAAGGAGAGCCATTGGAGGAGACCACCTACACTCCAATCGTGGATGGAGAATAGTAAAGAAGACCATTTAGTTGAGGCTCTTTTGGAACATTCTTCTCTATACATATTCGAGCCTACCTATGTATACAAAAGATTAGTAAGATCTATGATTAATTTTGGTATATAGTATGCCGAGCTTGTGTTTTAGAAAATACTATGATTTTAAAATTTTTAAAATTTTGCTATGTACTTGTGTTTTATCAATACTTAATCTATAATTTATGGTATATTCCTATTTGACTCCTTTTTGTCTAAATACTTCTGTAACTTAACCCGTTGAGTTCAAATTACTATTTTATCCCTCCTGTATTTTTACCCCAAGTGTCGGTTCTAGACTTTTCTAACCATTTTCAAACTTTGTAAAAGATTACAAATATTTTAAATGTAAACTGTATATAGTGAAAAATCCATCCATGCATCCCTTAAATTGTATTTGGCTATTTTGATCCCCAAAAGTCTAAAATTATTATTTTGCCTCTATACTTAAAACCTATTGCCCTAAATCTATTCTCTTACTTAAAATTAACTATTCATGCATTTGTACAATGTCTAAAATCTTCTTGTCAGCCCTTAACTTAGACTTTTTGTGCAACACCTATATTTCCTAACTTTGCATTTTCACCCACGATTTGAAAATCCTTATGTTTTTATCCCTTATTCATTTGGAAAAATTATAAAACACTCCATTCATGGTTTTGATGTGTTTTTCCACTGTTGCTTAAGATTTTAGCCCAAAATCGCTTCCCTAGCTCATGCTTTATTGATCTTATGTTTTTGTCCCCAAACTTAAAATTTTGACATGTAAGTTCCAACCAATCGAGGCTATTGTATTTAAACCCTTAGGTAGCATTTTTTATGGTGAATTAACTATCCTGTAGTCAAATTCTATGTTGTTGGTCTCTCTTTTTTTTCATTTTTCTAAAATTCCATAAAATAACATTTTTGTCTATTATTTTCATAATGCGATTAAATTATCTACATATGGTCTTATAAAACATTTCAAAGCAACATATATAGTGTCAACATGCTCAAAATTTATACCATAACTGTAACACCCTAAATTTAATCAAGTGTTACTAAAGTGTTAAATAGTGTGTTAGTGTGCCATAATGAAATTAAAACTTAATTTAACTATTTTATAATATTTCCAAACTAATATACCTACAATTATTTTCAATCACTTTTAATTATTTTTATATGTTATTTTGAATTTTGAAATGAAATAATTTGTCAAATGCCCGATATATCCTACACTAAAAAAAAACCAGGTGTTAAGGACATGGTTTTACCTGAGCAAAACCACTCTCCCTTTCTATTTAACTTCTCACTCTCCCTCTCTTCCTCACTCTCATGTTCCTTCCTCTCTCACTCTCAGACTCTCTCTTGTCTCTCTCTCTCACTGCCTCTCTCTTTCTCTCTTCCCTCTCATTTGATTCAAAAATTTTTGAGTTCAAGCTTTAATCCTTTGCTGAATTGGAACTCTAGGAGCGTGATTGAGCTTTTACAAACTTCTTTCAAGCATCGATTCGAGGTTAGTTTGTTTATTTTTCAAATTCTCAAAACTTTTTCAATTTCTCAAATTTCACTAAAAAGTTGTAATCCGAGTTTTATGAGCTTAGAAAACCTTAAATCTAACTTAGTAGAACTCAAAACATCAAGAATTTAGGCTTGATTTGATGAAAAATGAATAAAACCAAGTTTTTCTATTTTTCTCTATTTTTGGATTTAATTAAAAATTTCTATGTAAAACTTGTTTAAAAGTGTTTTAGTATGTTTCTCTATCATCTATGAAAGTTTTCTATGCTTGGGTACTGAGAAAACAGGTTGGAAATGAAGATTTGAGCTTGAAGAGGCCAAAGCTCGAATCTAGAAATTTCTATATCTTTCTAGTTCGGCAATCGAATTCAAGAATTTGAATGGCCAGACTCATCCCTTCGACAGGTCGAACCTAGAAACAGTTTAGTAGGTCGATCTTGGTTTGCCAGTAGGCCGAAATGAATAGTTCAGCAGCCAGACCAGGGGAATCAACAGGCCGACCGGGCTTCACAAAAATTTGTCCTTTGTCACATGTTTTTCTTGTTGTAAATCTAGATTAAGATTTTAACCTTATAATATGATTTTACAAACATAAATGGCATACTAGAACACCATACGATAGCTTAGCAACATAGAATGTCTTAAGTTAGATGGTGATAAACTTAGTGTATATTTAGGTTGTTCGTGGTTCAATGGTGCTAAAGTATAGTAGAGCAGGACTGCGATGCTGAGTTGCAGTGCCGGGTATTGAGGTAGGACTTCTACCTTTTTCTTTGGCAGCTATGTTTTTAAACAATTTTGGCCTTAAAAAGAATTCTTTCAAAATATTTTCAATAAATGATTGAAAAAGATTTTTATTAGTTTTTTTCATAAACTGTTGAATGAAATAATATTCATAATAAACCGCATAATGAATGTAAATGGAGACACTCGGTAAAATGAGATTTTAATAACTATAGAAATGCATAGATGTGCATAATGCCATACTTAGAGATCGGGTTGTGTAGAGTGCGACCACAAGAGTAGGTCCTAAAACCTAGCTAGGCCACTACAGTGGTGATAATTATGGTTTGTCCAAGAAAGATAACAAGATATTTTTTAGATGAACTGGTTTTGTTAAGGATAATTTAAGTGGATTTATTTATTTAATTTTATTTTCTAAATATTTTTATTGAATGATAAATTTTATATTTAAATTACTTGTTTTCAAAACCTAGTCCTACTATGCCTTTTGCTCACTTTTTATTTGTTTTCAAACCCTTCCCCTCTAGGTAGAATCCAGCTTAGGATCGATGGAGAGTCTACTGATCAGACTCGCAAGTAGTAGAAGACCCCGAGTAGGTTATTTGCATCATTTAATCAAGGCATGTAGTATTTTAATTTCCCTCTTCTCATTGGACCTTGGTTGTAGATTTAATTATTGTCGATACTCTGTGTGTGCATAAGTTGTGGGCCTGGTGGGACCAAACACATATTTCTTTTCCTTTATTTTATTTTATTTTCCTTTTATCTGTTTTATTATTTTAATAATCGTTTAAAAAGTTTTAGATTTATTACATTTTTCATAATTAACTAAATTCTTTAATTTGTGATTTTAATTAAAATTTGATTTAATTAAACTAATTAATCTACCATGTCACCTTCCGAATTTCAAGATGTGGTATCAGAGCCCTAGGTTATAAACCTTGGGAATTGTACATACATAGGTACAATAATGAAATACAACTGACAGTCCAATTTTGTTTTCGAAAGTGAGAGAATGGCACCCAGACGTCGATCATTTGCTGTTGACACGAACCCAGGAAATGAGGAAAGTATGATGGGGGCAATGCTTGCTGCTTTCTGGCAGATAGTAGTGAGGGAAAGATTGAAAGATTTTGAGGCAAGTCATCGGCATGCATACTTTAAGGAGTTTCAGCGTGCATCTATTCTGACCTTCGATTGAAATGGGGACTTGTAGGTGGTTGAATATTGGTTAGACTCAAGGGTGAAGCATTTGGAAACGTTTTGTGTACCAGTGGAGCATCGAGTGGAGTTTGTAGCTTATAAACTTGAAGGTGGCACCAATACTTGGTGGAAACAAGCTAAACGTCTAGGGAACAATGGGAATATTAGCTGAGATAGGTTTAAGGAGCTAATTTACACCGTTACTTTCCATAAGGATATAGGAATCAGAAGGCTGTTGAATTTTATAGATTGGAATAGGGTGATATGTTGGTTTGGGAGTACGAGGCAAAGTTTAATGAGTTATCTAGGTTTGCTCCATCCGTTGTGGCATCAGAGCGTGATAAGTGTATTAAGTTTCCAAAAAGGGCTTACAACATCCATTCAACGGTAGGTGGTTGTTTTTCAACTCTAAAATTTGGTGAGCTTATGTCATCAGCTATATCTGTAGAAAACGATTATGCACACTATTGCGAGAACTGAGCAAGGACAACCGAAGGACCTTAAAGGAGCAACAGGAGAGGTAGTAGTCACCAAGCTTAGGTAAAGAATCAACAAGGCAATGTTAGTGGGAGCAACAATTCATCGAGCAGTGGGCATAGTAACCCCTACAACTTTCATTGCCATTATTGCCAATAGTCGGGTTACATCAAGCGAAACTGCCCAATTAGGAATACTCGCTTAGGACTTTAGATCGGAAAAGATGTAAGTCGTTAGCCTCAACCTCGATTCTTATGTCCACCTCAACAATTCCCTCAACTATAGTTCCAATAGTTCACTCCTTAGCAACTGCCACACCCAATGCAAGGATACCAGCCGTAGAATTTTCAGCGTAATGCCCCATGATATCGAGTGCCAAGTACGGCTAGTGTGTAGTCTCCTCCATCGTAGTAGTATCGACAGGCCAATCTAGGACCTAGCAACATCGGTAGAGGAAAAGGAAAAGCTCCAGCCTAAGTACATAGCATGACTTCAGGGAGTTCGAAAGCATAGACTAGCAACGCAATCGTCAATGGTATGGTTTTAGTTTCATAGTCTTAAGCACATGTTTTATTCGATATTGGTGCCACTCATTCTCTCATATCAAGTTCTTTTGTACATGCCTTGGGATTAGAGGTAGAAGAATTTGATGAGCCTTTAGTTATTACCTCACCCTTGGGTCAGGTGTGTGTAAATAATATATCTGAATCTTGTAAAATAATAATTGGGGGTGAGACTCTGAAGAGTGATTTGGTTGTAAACGCAGCTATAGACTATCAACTTAGGATAGTGACCTTAGTGTTTGATAGAGGAACAATGATTACTTACTAGGGTGGTAATGATCGAATGATGAGTGAGCATCTTATGAAGACATGTCTCAGAGGGCGGAAGAATCTGGTTTACTCTGCCTTCTTCATGAACCTAGAAGAAGACTCTAGTGCATCGATAAGGAATGCAGTAATACTAGTGGTTAATGAATTTGTAGATGTTTTTTTGATGAGTTACGGGATTACCACTGCATTGGGAGATTGAGTTGCTTCTGGGAACGTCTCCAATTTCTATAGCACCTTAACGGATGGCATCGACAAAAATGAAAGAGCTAAGAAAGCAACTTCAAGAGCTTGTTGATAATGGATATATTTAAAACAACATATCATCGTGGGGAGCACTAGTTTTGTTTGCCAAAAAGCATGATGGGACCCTTAGGTTGTGCATAGACTACAAACAGCTAAATCGGGTCATCGTGTAGAACAAGTATCTACTGCCTAGGATCGATGAGTTATTCGATCAGTTAGGAGGTTCACAATACTTCTCAAAGATCGATTTGCATTTGGGATACCACTAGCTCAAGATTAAGGAGGAAGACATTCCCATGACAGCCTTTAGGACCCGATATAGACACTTTGCATTTTCGGTACTGCCATTTAGGTTGATAAATGCTCCAGCAGCTTTCATGGACTAGATGAATAGGATTTTCAGGCTTATTTTGATCAGCTTATGATCGTGTTTATTCATGGCATCCTGATCTATTCTAAGACCAGGGAGAAGCATGAAGAACATTTGAGGATCGTACTTCAGACTTTGCAGGAGCACTAACTGTACGCCAAAAAGAAAAAGTATGAATTTTGGCTAACTAAAGTTAAGTTTTTGGGACATATCATTTCTGAGCAATGCATTTTAGTAAATCCTTCCAAGATAGAAGCCATAGTGGAGTGGGAATGACTGACGAATGTGGTAGAGATCCATAGTTTCTTGGGACTTGTAGGATACTATAATAAATTTGTACAGGACTTCTTGAAGATAGTAGCTTTGTTGACAAGACTGATGAGGAAGAATGTCAGATTTGAGTGGGATAAAGAATGTGAGTTTGCTTTCCAAGAGTTAAAGAATCGGTTGACTACAGCTCCAGTGTTAATTATCTCGAATAGTGATGAGTTGTATGAAGTTTACATGGATGCTTTAGGATGTAGACTTAGGTGCTTGTTGATGGAACATGGACGCGTGGTGGCGTATGGATTGAGATAGCTAAGGCCTCATGAGCAAAACTACCCTATTCACTACTTAGAGCTCGTAACGGTGATTTATGCATTAAAGATCTAGAGATGCTATTTGTATGGGGCAAAATTCTAGGTTTTCTCTAATCATAAGAGTTTGAAGTATCTGTTCACTTAGAGAGTCTGAACTTAAGGCAGTGAAAGTGGATGGAATACATGAAAGATTATGATTTCGCACTGCAATACTATCTTATGAAAGCTAACGTAGTCACAGATGCACTTAGTAGAAAGTCTTCAGGGATTCTCACTTGCTTGGCTCTTGAAGACTAGAAAAGGGATGCAACAGTGAGTGAGTACAAGCTACAGTACTATGAAGACTACGACCATGTTTCGGTGAATCATACAGAGATGACCCCAACTTTCATTCAAATGGTGGTGAAACAGAATCAGTGGCAAGATTAGCAGCTATAGGGAATTTGGACATGAATATAGAATAGAGAGCAATTTAAGGAATGGAGGATACATACAGATGGATCATTGTACTTTAGAGAGTGTTCGGCAATTCTAGCAACAACAGAAGTGACGAAGGCCATAATGGATGAAGCCCACAAGTCTTAATTCGCCATTCATCCAGGGAGCATGAAGATGTACCGTGATCTGAAGAGGCAATACTGGTGAAGAGGTATGAAGAAGGATGTCCCAGATTACGTGGCCAAGTGCGCAACTAGTCTCTAGATGAAAGCCGAGCATCTGAAGTCAGCAGGTCATCTTTAGCCACTTCCTATTCCAGGGTGAAAATAGAAGCACACCACGATGGATTTCTTACTTGTTTGTTAAGAACAGAGCAAAGACATGATGCAATTTCGGTCGTGGTCAACAGGTTGATGAAATTGGTGCATTTCATCCCTTTCAGGTTAACATGTTCAAGGAGAGTTCTCAGGGAGCTATATCTACAGAATACAGTGTGGTTGCACAGAGTTCCCTTATCCGTTACTTTCGATAGAGACACCCAATTCAACGTCAAGTATTGGAGGTGATTTTAGGAAGCTTTGGGTACAGACTTGAATTTCAGCACGACTTTTCATCCTCAAATCGACAGGCAATCTAAGTGGGTCATTTAGATCCTCGAAGACATGTTATATGCATGTGTGTTAGACTTCGATGAGAACTGGAAGAAGTATTTGCATCTCATAGAGTTTACGTACAATAACAGTTATCAAGCGAGCATCAGAATGGTACCGTTTGAAGCACTTTATGGATGATCGTATCGGTCACTGGTGTGTTGGGCAGAACCAAAAGACAGGATTGTTCTCAAGCTAGATGAGATCTATGACAACAATGAGAAGGTCAACATGATAGGGGATCGATCGAGAGCAACTTAGAGTAGGTAGAAAAGTTATGCGGATAGAAGATGCCGAATCTTAGAATTCAAAGCAGGAGATTTTGTTCTCTTGAAAGTTTCACCATGCAAGGGTATATCATGTTTCGGTGTAAGTGGGAAACTCATATTGAGGTACATTGGACAGTTTGAGATTACTCAACGCATTGGTGTCGTCGCCTATCGGCTCGATCTTCCTTCTAAGCTCTCTCATGTTAACGACGTATTTCACATGTCAATGCTTTGGAAGTGTCCACCCAAGCAGAGCAAGATAGTCTTATTCCATGATGTGAAGATCCAGGAGAACATGACATACGAGGAGCTGCCGATCTAGATTATCGATCAGAAGGTGATAAACATGTGACATTGCGACATACCGTTAGTGAAAGTTGTCTGGCAGCATCACGAGGTTGATGAAGCTACTTAGGAGTTAGAATAAACTATGCAAGAGTTGTATCTACATTTATTTTGTTTCTAAGTTGATTCTAATTTTGAGGATGAAAATTCTTTTAGGGGTATAGAGTTGTAACACCTCAAATATAATCAAGTGTTATTAGGGTGTAAAATGGTGTGTTCGTATGCCATAATGTAATTAGAACTTAATTTAACTATTTTGTGATATTTCAAATTAATTTTATTTACAATTATTTTCAATCACTTTTAATTATTTTTATATGTTATTTTGAATTTTGAAACGAAATAATTTGTCAAAGGCTAGATATATCCTACATAGAAAAAACCATGTGCTGACGACATGGTTTTACCTAAACAAAACAACTCTCCCTCTTTATTTAACTTCTCATTCTCCCTCTCTTCCTCACTCTCACTTTTCCTCCCTCTTCACTCTTAGACTCTCTCTCACATCTCTCTCTCTCACTGTCTCCCTCTTTCTCTCTTCCCTCTCTTTTGATTCAAATTTTTTGAGTTCAAGCTTCAATTCTTTGATGAATTGGAACTCTGGGAGTGTGATTGAACTTCTACAAACTTCTTTCAAGCATTGATTCGAGGTTAGTTTGTTTATTTTTCAAATTCTCAAAACTTTTTCAATTTCTCAAATTTTCCTAGAAAGTTGTGATTTGAGTTTTATAAGCTTAGAAAACCTTAAATCTAAGTTAGTAGAACTCGAAACATCTAAAATCTAGGCTTGATTTGATGAAAAACAAATTAAGCCAAGTTGTTTTATTTTTCTCCATTTTCGGATTTAATTGAAAATTTCTATGTAAAACTTGTTTAAAAGTGTTTTAGTATGTTTTTCTATCATCGATGAATGTTTTCTATGCTTGGGAACTGAAAAAATAGGTTGGAAATGAAGTTTTGAGCTTGGGGAGGCCGAAGCTTGAATTTGGAAATTTCCAAATCTTTCCAACTTGGTAGGTCAAACTCAAACTTCGGTAGGCCAGACTCATCCCTTCAGTAGGCCAAACCTGGAAACAGTTCAGCAAGTCAGTCCTAGTTTGCCGATAGGCCGAACTAAACAATTTGACAAGCCTGACCAGGGGAATTGACGGGCCTACCGGGCTTCACAAAAATTTTTCCTTTTTCATCCCTTTTTCCTATTTTAAACCCAGATTGAGATTTTAACCTTATAATATGATTTTATAGACATAAATGGCACACTAGAACACTATGTGATAGCTTAGCAACATAGAATGTCTTAAGTTAGATGTTGATGAACTTAGTTTATATTTAGATTGTTCGTGATTCCGTGGAGCTTACGTATAGCAGAGTGGGACTACGGTGCTGAATTGTGGTGCT
Source organism: Artocarpus hirsutus (assembly GCA_946598075.1). Taxonomy (NCBI): domain Eukaryota; kingdom Viridiplantae; phylum Streptophyta; class Magnoliopsida; order Rosales; family Moraceae; genus Artocarpus; species Artocarpus hirsutus. The sequence goes on along the minus strand of CAMOHE010050646.1, from coordinate 3,563 downwards.
AGCTATTGACATAGGACTTCTACCCCTTTTCTTTAACAATCATGTTTTTAAACTATTTTGGCTTCAAAAAGAATTCTTTCAAAATATTTGCAATGAATGATTGAAAAAGATTTTTATCAGTTGTTTTCACAAACTGTTGAATGAAATGATATTCATAATGAACTGCATAATGAATGTAAATGGAGACACTCGGTAAAATGAGATTTTAATAACTATAGAAATGCATAGATGGGCATGATGCCATACTCAAAGACCAGGCCGTGTAGAGTGTGACCTTGGAGGCAGGTGTCGAAACTCAGCTAGGCCACTATAGTGGTGATAATTATGGTTTGCTTAAGAAAGACAACAAGATTTTTTTCTGAAGGAACTAGTTTTGGTAAGGATAATTTAATTGGATTTATTTATTTAATTTTGTTTTCTAAATATTTTTCTTAAATGATAAATTTTATATTTAAATTACTTGTTTTCAAAACCCAATCCTATTGAGCCTTTTGCTCACTTTTTATTTGTTTTCAAACCCTTCCCCTCTAGGTGGAATCTAGTTTAAGACCGACAGAGAGTCCACTGATCAGACTTGTGAGCAGTAGACGACCCCGAGTTGGTTTTTTGTATCATTTAATTAAGGCATGTATTATTTTAATTTCCCTTTTCTCATTGGATTGTGGTTGTAGATTTAATTATTATCAATACTATGTATGTGCATAAGTTATGGGCCCAGTGTGACTCAACACGTATTTCTTTTCCTTTATTTTATTTTATTTTATTTCATTTTCCTCTTATCTGTTTTATTATTTAAATAATCGTTTAAAAAGTTTTAGATTTATCACATTTTTCATAATTAACTAAATTCTTTAATTTGTGATTTTAATTAAAATTTGACTTAATTAACTTAATTAATCTACCACGTCATCTCCTGGATTTTGGGACGTGACAATAACATTTTTTTCCTCATGGCAAGAATCGGATCTGATGATAAAAAGTTTAAAAGTAGCATATTTCATTTCTAGTTCCCAAAAGTCTATGTTAATTATTAATTTTCAACATTGATGAGCATAAGCAAATCTAAACTTAATAATATCATCCATATTTCTAAAGTCCTGAAGTCCATATTCAAGATTTCATACATTTTTTTTCGAAGAATAAGCTAAATGCAACAACATATCTAATCTTCAAAACTAATACAAAGAGAGAAGTTTTATACCAAAACTTGGAGTATGTGTCAGTTTTCTCCTCTTGGTTTGGCCTCTTTAGCTCTTCTTTAGAGAAGTATCTTCTGTTGGGTTTGGTGCCCTAAAAGATGTGACATTGTACTTTTGACAATAAATAAATAAAGTGGCATTTGTTATTATTTTGGTTGATATATGTGTTATGAATACATTTAATAAACATCAAGAAAATTTCATGATTATTTATGTGACTATAAATTTAGCATATAAGTGTTATATGCTTAAGGATAAAATTTATAGAAAATAATCTAAATAGTCCGTAATAATTAATTAAAGTTTAGGATCTTTAATT